>VZUI01084615.1:0-21204 GCA_013401135.1 Cettia cetti | reverse complement strand
GGCCGCGGGCAGCGGCGTAGGGACCGGCCGGGCAGCGGGCAGGCGGAATGGGGGCGCCCGGAGGATCGCGGACGAGCCCCGGGCCCGCGGGCACCCCGGCGGGAACCGCCTGACGGAGCGGCGCGGAGGTGAGCGGGGACGGGGCGGCAGCGGGCGGGGGGACGGGGCCCGGAGCCCCGCGGTCACTCTCGGAACTTGGAGCGCCGAGCCCCGGGGCGCCAGGCGCGGGTGGTCGGGGCCGCTCCGCGCCCGCATCCCCCGGAGCCATCGACACCCGCCTGCCCCTGCCTGGAGAGCGGATCCCGAGGAAGTTGCCGGCGGCGGGGCCGGGCGGGATGCGGGACCGGGAGGGATGAGCCACCGGGACGGATGCAGGACGGGGAGGGATGGGCGACCGGGAGAGATGCGGGACCGAGAGAAATGCGAAGCCGGGAGGGATGAGCGACCGGGACGGAAGCAGGACCGGGAGGGATGCGGGGCCGGGAGGGATGCGGGACCAGGAGAGAGACGAAGCCGGGAGAGAAGCGGAACCGGGAGGGATGCAGAGCCAGGCGGGATGCGGGACTGAACAGGATGCCTGGCCGCCCTCCCCCACGGGAGTTGCCGTCAGCACCGAGACTCGCATCCCGGGGGACGGTGCTGGATTTTGGCTGCCCTTGCCGTAAATGACAGCACGCACCGAGCACAGGCACCCTCGCAGAGCGGGTTAAACGCCGATTTAAATTGTTATTCATTCGGGCAGCCCTTGACCTGGCTGTGAGTCGTCTGGGTGACCCACGTGCCCTCAGCATGGGAAAGGTGACAGTGATACCGGAGGGGTGTTCTCTGCTGTGATGCTAGCAGAAGAAAAATGCCTTTTTTATCGACCCCTCTTTGATCTACCAGGCATCTCGCAGTTTATAGTGTGTCAAATTCCGCAGGGGGAAAAAAAAAAAAAAGAAAAAAAGGGCTGATTTTCAAGACTCTTCGTAAGTTCATTTGTTTACTATGGAGCCGTGACTTCAGTGGTCTCTTTGGTATAAAAACATTCTGCTTGTGTGATATTTTTGGTGGCATTGACAACAGATTTGTTAGTCATGGTTATGAATATGGTAATGTGCGAGTCTCCCATTAAATTCTCCATGCTCTAAGGTAACATGGTTGAACAGTCACGTACCAAGTCTTGCATTCTCAAGCAGCATCACTTTGAATTCCCAGTCTGTCTGATCACTTCTTCTTAACTTTTCCACTGTTTTGTAAGAAATGTTTGATCCTTCTGCCGGTCAGATGTAAACCCCAAGTTTTGTGCCCGGTGCATCTCCGTGCGAGCGAGCTTATGTAATGCAGCGCCCTGTGCAGAATGCAAGAGGTGATCGAGGAGCACAGAGCAGCCCGAGTACGAGGGGACCCACCGGGATCAAAGCTGGAAGGAAAGATTTTTGGGAAGAGGATTGTCTTTGTGGCCGCGGCGCCTCTGTGTGTGTGCCTGTCCCCACGGCAGAGCCCAGCAGGGTTTTTCTGCTCAGAGGACATCCTGCCTGCTCCTGGGCAAGGCTCTCAGTCTTCTTCGGTGTTGATTGCCTTCTCCTTAATGATGGCATATCCTGTGTCACTGCTTCCCAGGGCTCCGTGAAGCTGCGCAGAAGCCCTTGAGAACACTTTTCAGCCAGGCAGGTACCGTGTAAATGCAAATTACTGTATTGCTGCTTTAAAAAAATGCTTTTCAGAAGTTAAAAAGAGCTATCTTTAGGCAGTTGATTTGAACTTGGAAGCCAAATGCCTGTCCAGGGAGCTCCAAAGCAGACTAAAGGAACTGGGATTTTGGCTAATACTCCCTCGTAAAGAAATCTAGTGTTGTTTATCGAGAAAAGGCAGAAAAGCACCCCCCACTTGGGTGTTATCAGATGTGTCACTCTTGCTCGGGCCGTGAGTATTCGCTCTCAGTTTCCCTGCTGGTAACTTGTCAGTAATTATCAGCTGAAGAAACGCTTCAGCCCCAGACCCTTTAGTGGATGAAGACATCAAGGTGCTTCCCCTGGCCACGACACCCCCTGCCCCCTGCTCTCTGCGCTGGGGCTTTGCTCTTCCACCTGGTTGTACTTTTATTCTCAGGAGCAGCAGGGATCCATACACTGTCAGCTGGGTGCAAGTCCTCCTAGGGAAGAACCATACCTCAGATACTGCTGCAGGGTGTATTTCTAGAATTAAAAGTAAAGAAAAAGGTTTTGGTTTAGTTTTGTTTTTGTTTTTTTCTCTTGTGAAGTGGTGAAGAGGAACTAGATGGGAAAGGACTTGAGCTTGAGACTAACCTCTGATCAGTCTTAATATATCTTGCAAGTGCATAGAACATTAACAGCATTCCTTATTTTTATTACTGGGCTTCTGAGAAAATGATTTCTATTTTAATGTGTATCGCTTTCACTGTAGTGTATTGAAATCTCATTGGTTTTGTAATATGTTTTTTAAAAGGTATTGTTACTTTTCATAACCTCTTTCTGCTTTGGTAGAATCTCTGAATAGCTTCTAGAATTGCATTAAAGGTAATGCAAAACTCAAAAGTCTTTGATCAGCTTGCTTTCTGTAAAGATTTATTTCAGGCAACCTTAAAAAAATCTTTAGAATGTCAATTCTGAGGTCTTTTCATGTTGTGGATTTAATAGATAAGGTACTGTCAGCTGAGCTATGAGTCTTGCTAAGAATATGATTACGTTGTTTTTGAGAGATGTAGTTCTTGAAAACATACCTTGGAGAAGAAAATTCACAATAGCTATGAGCAAATAATTTTTTTTTCTACAACAGATGGAAGAGCAGTCAAGGGTGGCTAAAATTAGTTTGAAACAGAATAGATTATTCCTACTAGTACAGTAGTATAATTTGTACAAAATGAGCCAAATCCTACTAATTGTTACACTGTAAGTGGTGTAAATATAGAGTAATTTATTTGCCTGGATTTTCTCCTTCTTTGTGAAGAAATGCAGAACACAGGGGATTACGAGGCTGTTGGATTTTGACATGCTTGCAAAAGTCAGTTTTTCCTGAAACCTGGTGGCAGAATATGGCCCCCACTCTCATCTTGACAGCAGCATAATATTCACTCCCTGAGACTCCAGTTCCAAATTTGCTGTAATGTGATTGTGGGTAGAGGGTTGCTGAATGACTCAGATGAATGTAGCTCAGAGTAAACAAACATGTAAATCATTTCTGGCTAGAGACAGAGAAAGGAAAACATGAGAAGAGCAGAAAAAAAGCCAACCTGCAGGATGAGACATTTATAAAGTCATGTTTAGCAAGGATCACCAAGTTCAGCACAGGGTGCAACCATCAAAAACTGGAGTCTGGATTTGCCATGGTCTTTTATCTCTGGAGATGAGAGGCACCTGTATGGAGTGAGTGCCTCAGTGCAGGGATTGCACATGAGCAGAGTTCTGCACTTGCTTGGGCTGACAGCCTGATACAAAGGTGGGCAGGTTCATCTCAGCACCTGCATTTGGCACGTTTCAGAGGGTGAGAGCTGGACCCCAGAGTGCTGCCTGTCCCAGAGAGACAGGCTGCTGCCAGGGGTGGATGTTAGCCTCTACGATGTCCAGTTTGGGGAAAAAAAAAGCTAGCAAATGATTCCCGAAAGTTTCTGAAGCTGAAATCCTGGGAACAATGTGGAAATGGTATGAATAGCTGCAGAAGGGTCCAGACCCAGTGTGTGGTTCAGATTAAGAAGTACCAGAGCAGGTCAGTGGCTTTTAAACAGCTGTGGGTTTTTTAGCTAGACAAGCACTAAATCAAGGCAAGGCAAAGGCTGCTCTCAGTTGATTTTCCTGCCAAAGGAGATGGCCAGAAAGCACAAATCACTGCAACAGAGCACCTTGCCAGCCAGCTCCTCTTGGATGCCCAGTGCAGTTGGGACTCGGGGGAGGATGGAGCTGTCCCTGTGTGAGGGAGCTGCAGTGGCTGGAAAGCTGGGCCAGGGTTGTTATTCCTTCAGCTCTCCAAGTGATTCCGCTTCAGTGTGTTTTCAGGGTAAGTTAGGTTAAATTCCCTCTTGGGGAAGCAAGAAACGTGCTGGCATCCAGAGTTGAAATGAGGAGAGCTGGGGCTGGTCCCCTCCTGCTGCTGCATGAGGATCAGTTCCCTGCAGCTCTGCCTCCCTGCTGGATAACCTGCCTCATGTTCTGGCCGCTTTTATCATCATGGAAAAGAGGCTGCTGTGGTGTTGTGTGGAGTTCTTCAACAGAAAAGTTGTGCTCTTCCTGAGGTTTCTTGCCTTGGAAAGCAGTGAGTGGTCCCTAGGTGGAGTGTGGCTGTAGGTAAGGCATCCCTGCAGTGTTTTCTGTGAGGTGATGGCTGGGAAGGGGAGGAACTGGAGACACGAGGAGTATTTTTCTCTGCCTGTGAGTAGCAGGTAGACTTGGGTCCTCATTTTCTCCAGTTTTTTATTTTCTTTAAAGCACATCAGATTTTATATGGTGTTGGTCACTATGATAGGAGACTTAGGCAGCAGGATGGTCTCTGCTCATGGAATGATGGGTGTTAGCTCGTTAGACATTTATTATTATTTATTCTCAGCTCAGTCTCTGGATTCAAGCCAGGAAGCTGCTTTGTCCTTATTCCCTTCTCCCTTCTCTCCCTCTCTCTCCCTCTTCACGTGCAGTGAACATGTTCCAGTGAGAACTGAAGCAATTTCCTGGTCCCTCTCACGTGTCCTGCATCCCTTTCTTCATCCTTAGAGAGCAATCTGATTCACTGTTTGGGCAAGACTGGCTTAAGCACCTGAATAGAGTCAGATAGGTTCCCTATCATGTCTGCTAATTAAATTGTAATGCTCATTACCACAGGATACTGTGGAGGGCAAAAGCATAAGCAGGTTGAAAGACATGAGGCAAGTTCACAACACAGAGAGAGAGGAGAGGAAAGATGAAGGTCTGGGTGTAACCTCTGGCTCCCTGGAATTGCCAGGAGCAGGGAGAGTGCAGAAGGGCACCCAGACTGCTGCCCATCACCAGGGATGGCATCCTGGGATAGAAGGAGCAAGGATTGGATCCATTCCTCTGCTCTCCCTGCTCTGACGTGCACAGCTTGCTAAAACACAATTCACTTTCTGCTCAGTAAAATAGAGAGGGAAGGATAGAGCTTATGGAATAGTGTTTATTGGGCATTTTGGTTCCAGAATGATAACCAGGGTAGAGATTTCAGCCTGCTCTCACAGGTATTAATGGATTAACATAGGAAGCTGCAAGAATTTCATTGTGTGAAGCTTTACTGACAAAAGCAGTGAGAGGATGAAGCCATTTGGGGCTCAGGGCTCTGGCTGGGACAACAAGATGAAATAATTCCTCCCTCTCATTCAGTCTTTGTGTCCTGTTCATTCTGGTTTGTGCTGCATTACGAAATGGAGGTGCTGATCTCTCACTTAGCCTGGAGCTGCAGTTAATGGAAATCTCTGTATTATGTGTATTGGGGTATTTGAGAGTTTCCAAGTGGAAAGACCTCCAGGTTTATAAAATTGTCCTAATGCCCTAAAATTGTTCATCATAGGAAGAAGAGGAATAAGGATTGCTAGGCTGTCAGTGCCTTGTGGCCCATTTCTCCTGTGAGGTGGGGTTGGAAGCAGGAACGTGGCCAGTGCCTGCATGGCCAGGGAGCTGTCCCCTGAGGAACTGCTGGGAAGGCTGATTCAAAGAGAAGCATCTGCTGCAGGAGAGGGATTTTCTAACTGAAAAGAAGAGGTTATGTGGACAAAGGAAGTAAGATGTGATCTATGGAAGAGGGCAGAAGAGCACAGAGAATGTTTGAACAGAAAGATGCAAAGTCCCTGCAGGGGCTATTGTGAAAATCCTTTTCCCAGATCTTTCTGTCCTGTGTAATACCATCAGGGGATCCTCATCTGGGAAGAGCAGCCTGAGCCTCTGAAGAATCCTAAAAGTTTGCTTCTGCTGCAATATCTCATTTCTTCAGCAAGAAAACAAAGGCTAACTTCCCTCTTGGGAGAGTCCCAAGGGCCATACTGGAGCTGACTGGGCCCAGTGGCTCCCCAGGGGCTGCTGAAGGGGACAGGGCTTCCCAGACACAGCCCTGTGCTCCAGCAGCCTCCTGCTCCCTGGGCAGGGAGAGCAGCTCCTCTGAGGTCCTGGCTGATCCCCCATGGCCAGCCTGGAAGCACATGAGGAGAGAGGTGCCACGTTCCTGTTCCAGACAGACCACGAGTCCCTCTTCTGTGCCATGGATTTGAGGGGCACAAGCTGAACCCAGACCAGGGCAGGGAGATGCTCTGTAGCTGGGAAAAAGGCTCCAGGCTTCTCAGATTTAAGGTCTAAACCAAGGTCTAAACTTCTGCCTTCAAATGCACAACTTTGTTTAAGCCTGGAGCTCGGTGTTTGTGGGGTGTTGGGGCAAATGTTCTGACATTTGTCTGTGGGTTTCTGTGGATCCTGAGCTGATGCCAGGTTTGCAGTGGTGCCCTCCCAGCTCTCCTACCTTCTCCCCCACCCTGAGGGTGCCCAGGAGCTCAGAGCTGGGATCACCCTGGGGCTGGGAGAGGTTTGTTGTGGTCCTGCAAAGCCGCGCCTGCGCACCCCGGGAGCATCTCCACTTCCACATTATCTCCTGCAGCTTTCCCTGCTCCCTGTCTGTAACCTAATCAAACAGGCTGAGCAGCTGGTGAGTGGGAGCCTTGCCTGTCAAAGACAGGAGTAGGAATATCAGCAGTCAACAAGCCATCACTTCAGCTACTGGCACAAAGTGGATTCGGGAGGGGTGGGCACCCCTCCCAAAAATAAACCCATTGCTGTCCACAGGAGCCACATGAACCCCTGGCTGACTGAAATAGTTTGGGAAAAGAAAGGATGAAAGGCTTGGCTGAAAAGAAATGCAGGATGCTGCATGGATGAAAGGAAGAGGTGTTGTAGAAATGTTTTACATACAAGGATTTTGACCATCTCCAGTCAAAAATAGTTCATCTGCACTGGCCATACACCTATGGAGTGGGTCAGGGAGCACAGAGATGAGCAGATCTTTCTGGATTGCCTCTGATTTTGCCAAAGATTGGAATGTACTCATGAATGGAACAAAACTTAAAATAGGCGGTTCCGTCCTACAAAAATCTTACAGATTCCTGGTATGTCACTCCAGTCTTCAAGCACAGCAGTCAGCAAGCTCCCAGAGTTTTTAATTATTTATGCAAAGTGGAGCAGCTAGAGAATCCAAGAGCCTGGTAGTTAAATCTCTCAGCAGAGAGCTGGGGAAAGAAAAGGAAAGGCTGGGATTCAGGCCACCAACTCTGGTCTTTCTGTAGGGAATAAAGATCAGATTTGTCAGAGTTCTTAGCTCTGCCTGTTCCCTGCTCAGGGACATTTCCAGTCCAAGACTGAGTTAAATTCTCAGAATTTCCAGTTCTTGCCAAGGTGAAGGGAATTGTGCCTTCTCAGCCTCTTCTCTCTCACCAGTCCTGGGGCTGGCTATGGGTTGAATTGTTCGTGAAAACTGAAGGGCCCTTCTGTGAGCACAGGAGCAGCAGTGGGAAATGAAAAAATTCCCCCTGACTTTAGCAAGATTTAGATCTGGGCATGGAGAGCAATGTTTTATTTCAGATGTTCTCAGTGTCCTCTGAAGAGTTTATTTTCATTCTTTCTTAGGGCAATCTATATGATAGCACCAAAATTCAGGGTGAAGCATTTGGGGTGTAACGAAAGAGTGATGTTGCTGCCATGACCTTCCTGTACATTTTGGGATTAATCCTTCTCTCCTGCTAAAACCAGCTGGAAACAAGGCTTCCCCTCCTGTGTCAGTGACCTGTGCAGAGCAGGCCAGTTCAGGACTGTTCTGTGTGTTTGCCTTTTTAGCATCAGAGCTGTTTTTTGCTGCTTCTGCACACAGAGCTTCCCCTCAGTGACCAGAGGTGTGTGTGGAGCAGGGACCTCTGACTTGGCCAGTGACCTCTTCCTTCTGTCCCTCCCAGAATGGGGGCTGACTCAGCCCAGGAGTTTGGGCAGGAGTTGAGGCTCAGCCTCCAGAAGCAGGGAGTTACAGATGGGGGTAAAATCCGTGTGCTGGTTAGCTCTGTGACAGGATGAGCTGAAGGGAACTAAGGAAGTGCTCAGAGTCACAGAGGTGTGATTCCTGCAGTCCTGCTGCAGAGCCCCTCTCAGAGTCCTTTAATCTGCTTATTCTCCTTGGCTAAAGTCCTTTAACTGCCAAACTTGGAGCACTGAGGATGTGAGAGGATCCTGTGCCTGATTGTTCCAACATCTAAACCGGGATAAAACCACAAACACCTGTCCAATCTCTGCTGCCAGATTATTCACAACAACAGCTTTGTTACACAGGGTTTTTTTTTTCCTTGCTAATGGCCATCTCAGACCCTGATCCAGGTTCTACAAATGGCTCTGGTGGTCCTGGATGTTTGGCCAAACATCCAGCTCGTAGATTGGTCTCTCATTTTCTGTGATGCCTGTAGGAGATTTTGGGCAGCCACAAGATGTGGTTCTGTTTGACCCAGACACTGATGCTTGAGCCTGAGAGCCTTTTCAAATGCCCTCTGGTCATACTGGCAAGGTGAGAGCTGTTACACACATTAAGGGTGGCTTTTCCTCCCTTTCCAAGGGATCACCAGGCTTGAGTGGGAACAGCTGGGCCATGCAGAGAGAGCATCCACACAGCACTGAGTCCTGGTCCAGAGCATGTCCCTGTGCTTAAATATTGAAGCATTATGAAGAGAATGCAGAGTTGAAAAAAAGAAATCAAATTAGGCTTTCAGTTCTTGCTCACTTCCGGAAAATTTGAAGTATGTTAATGGCATTATTACTGTGCCCATATTGCAGCTTAAATCAGCTTTATGGATTGAGCCTCTTAGCGTGGAGTTAGGAGAGATTAGCAGCATTTCCACCCATTTTACAGGCAAGGAAAGAGAAACTCAGCAGCACACCCGTGATCAGGCAAGATTGAGGAGTCCAAGGCAGGTTTCTTCCTTCCTTGAGGCTGTGCCACACAAAGCTGTCACTGAGTTCAGTTATTAGCTCAGAAGCAAATGAACAGTGTGCTACTAAAAATGTGGATACATCAGGGGCACCATCCTGCTGTGTGGATTTTGTGATGGATGGATTCCCGTTTTATTCATCTTTTAAAATCTCAGCACACGGAATATGCCTTTGTGAGTACTAAATGGGGAATCAAGTCATAAAGAATTGAGACTTCAGAAATGAAAAGTGAAGAGTATGGGCAGTTTTTCAGTGGAAGTTGAAGTCTTTTATAAGAACATCATGGATAACTGATGCTGCTCAAAAGTACTGGTATGTTTCCAAATTAACAAGTAGACCTGCTTGTGCCTCATTTAAATTCTTTTTTTATCTTGGGAGGCTCAATCCAATGTTTTTCATCCAACTCTCTTGTTTAATCCATATGGATCAATTATCATTATCAAGAGCTGCTGCTAAAGGGAACGTCCTGCACCTGAAGAATGAACTCTGGAAAGAGCCTCCTCAGACTGCAGGGTTTTCCTGTCCCAGGTGGATCTCCTCAGTGCAGTGGGGATGCTGGAGACACCAGGGATGTTTGAATACGAGGTTTTTAGTTGGAGCATTTCTGGTTTTGTAGCTGTTTGGAGCATGACTGCACTTTGCATGAGTGCTTGAATCCCTGAGAGGTGATGGGTGCTACAAAGGAATGGGCTGTACCTGGTGGAAACCCAGTCATCTGCTGGCATTAGACCAGCCAGGATGTGTTTGGAGCACTGCTGACAGTGCCTTTCATGTCTGGGCAGCTGGGGAGACCTTATGGGGCAGAAAAGCACAGCTTTAGTTCAGAGGAAATATTAAAACCCAGCAGTGTGTGATTGTGGCAAGAGTGAACCCTGTTTGTGTTTGTTACAGCCCAGGAACCTTCCATGACCATCTTCCCCCTCCAGGGGGGAAGAAATGGAAAAAATTCCCACTGACTTTAGCAAGATTTAGATCAGGGCATGAAGAACAATGTTTTATTTCAGATGTTCTCACTGCCCTCTGAAGGGTTTCTTTTCATTCTTTCTTAGGGCAGGCTATGTGATAGCACCAGAATTCAGGGTGAAGCATCCCCACCCTCCAGGGTCATGTCAAATCAGTCTTTGCAGAGCCCCCTCAGTGTTTCCTGCTCCCCCCACACCCTATTTCTGCACAGAGATGTGCAAGGCACCAGGAGATGGTCCTGTTTTGGTCCATATTGGTGCTTTATTGGCTTCTAAGGCTCCCCTAAAGCAGCACACACCCAAGCCCAGCAGAACACCAGTGATGCATGGATAGACACATACTCATTGTTCTCTTTTCTATTTTGGGGTGTGCTGAGGAGGGGGTATAGAGCACAAAAGTGAGAGTGACAATAGACTTAACTGAAAGCTTAGCAGGCTTTGGGGCTGAGAAATGAAGAAGTTCAACAGCAGAGTGTGACAGACCCGCATGGGTGGGACATGAAACGGGCAGCAGGGCTCAGAGATGCTTTGATGTGCTCCCAAAGCTTTGCAGCACCTTCCCTGCTGAGCTGGAGGAGAGTTTTGGCTCAGAGAGTCTCAGTGGCATCACAAGTGCAACAAAGCAGGAGGGAGTCCAGGATAGGGACTCCCCTTTTCAGTTTTAGCCCTGCAGTTAGGAGTTATGTCACTGGAGTCTGCAAGACAAGTGGATCTGCATAAGCAGAGTGAAATTCAGAGTGCACAAAATGCATTTGAAACAATTTGGCTCTGCTCTGGCTGAAGCAAAGTGAAGGAAGAGCATAGTAAATTAATAACTAGAAAAGAAAACAGGAAAGGGAGTTAAAATAATGGATTTGTCTAAGTGCTTTTGTGCTCCAGGATGACATATAAATATATACAGATTTAATTAGGAGAGGGTTATTTGAAATCTCAAAGCCAACTATCAGCCTCTCACTTTCTCACAATATTTTGTTACAGCCTACTATAAAAAAAGGCAGTTAATTAAAACAGATTTATTCATCCAATCATGCAGGTGTTACAATGAGACAGTGTTTCCAGAACCTGGGTATTTTTGTTCAATTTAATAGAAAGTAATGATATCGTGTAGGAGATGTCTCTAACAGGCAATATTCATCCCTCCTGCCTTGGCTGGGTTCAGTGTCTCTGCCCTGAGCCCAGCAGGCTGCAGACACTCCCTGAGATGTTGTCCTGCATCCCATGCGTGAGGAGGGAGGATTTTCCCGGTGATTTTGTTGGTTGCAGGGCTGCAGTTGCTGGTGCTGCTTGCTCAGGCTTCGCCCTCAGGATTTGCAGCCCGATGCTAATGCAACCCGTGAAGTGGAGTCACCTTGAGCTGGCGTTTATCAGCTTATGCAAACCTGCAGCTGCACTGCAACAGAGATGGCCCTGCTGCTCTGAGCCAGCCCGGGGGCAGAGCTGCTCTGGGAGCTGCTCCGTGCTCGGTGCTGGGGCTGGCACTGCACGGACCAGAGCGGATTTACCCCAGGGAGGGGTGGGGTGTGGGTCTGTGTGTCTGTCTGTGTGTCTGTGTGTCCGTGTGTCTGTGTGTGTGTCTGTGTGTCTGTGTGTGTGACCATGTGTCTGTGTGTGTGTCTGTGTGTCCGTGTGTGTCTGTGTGTCCGTGTGTCCGTGTCTCTGTGTCTGTGTCTGTGTCTGTGTCCGTGTGTCCATGTGTCCATGTGTCTGTGTCTGTGTGTCTGTGTGTCCATGTCTGTGTGTCCATGAGTCTGGGTGTCTGTGTGTCGGTGTTTCCGTGTGTCCATGTGTCCATCTGCGTGTCTGTGTGTCTGTGTGTCTGTTTAAGTGGTGTCACCCTTTCCAGGCTTTCAGGAGGCCGTTTTTGAGTAGTGCTGAACCCTTTGTGGCAGTTCTGCCCTCACTCCTGTGCATTACCTGGTGCAGTGTTTGTGAGCAGACCAGGCAGTGGCACTTCTGGCACAAGTGCAGCATCCCCGGAGCTGTCACTGCCCCTTGTTTTATTTCGTAGAAAGCTGAAGTCCAGAAATTTGGGAAACATATGGATAGCATTTGACTTTTTTCCCACCTGAAATGCCAGCCAAGTGACATTTGTTGTCAGTCACAGTGTGACAGTCCGGACTATCCTGCTAAGGCCTCAGGAGCTCTCCTGGAATACAGGGGAATTTTTGGAGGAGTCCAGCTTCTTTCACCCAGCCCCTCACTTCTGTAGCTCCCCTGGAAACTGAGCCATGGTTTCTTGGCTGTTAGCAGGGGTTTTGAGTGGCAGGATGATTTGCTGAGCAGGTTCTTGGCTTCAGAGGGCATCTCACTTTCAGGTGGGACACTGCTTGCTTCACCTGACCCAGCACATTCAGAGAGAATTTGAGTGCTTGCTGTCATTAAAAGCACCACAGAAAACTTGAAGTACAAATAAAGGGAAACTGGCTAATAATCCTCATATTAAAAAGAAAAGAAAAAAAATCCCACCAAAACCAGTTTTGAGGAGCAGAATACACCCTTAGCAAAATATTTTGATTTTGATAAGGAAAATAAATCATCCATGACTGAGCGAGGGTGGACTTTTCCGAGACACCTCAGGGATGAAATAAAATCCAGAGTACCAGGAGGAAAAATAAAGACTTGAGGTAGAGAAGCATCTGCAACTTGGAATTCCTCCAAATTGCACACTGTGAATAAATGGCTCTTGGAGCCTCAAGGCCTGGCCTTGGGGATGGGACAAGGACTGCAGTGCCATCCTCCCGTGGCAGGAGCTGGAGACAAGCAGGATTGAGGGGACAAATCCAGCAGGGACAGGTGGGAGGCACAGCAGGGTCAGGTGGGTCAGCAGCAAGCAGCACCTTTCATTATCTGAAGGTAGAGCTTGGAGCAAAAGCAGGACAGAGCGAAGAGCTGTGGTCACCATGATCATATGGGTAGAGCCCCTGTGGCTTCTAGCCCTCCTCCTCTTCATTGTGGAAATCCAGGGGAAAGCAGTGGGGAAAAAAAAAAAAAAAAAAAGCGAATTGGTGTGTTCTAGTAACCATTTACCAACAAACAAAATGCTTGGATTCGTCCATAGGGGATCCTTACTAAGCTGGCATGGAAAGAGTTAATTGCAGGAGACACTGTGTATGTCTTTTAGAGAAATTCCTCAGTTCACAAGGATTGAACGGGGATATTTAAGAGCTGCACCAATTCCCTCTCCAGCTGGAACATCCCCTTTGTCAGGAGAAGGGCTGACAAAAGATGAGTTCCTTGCCCTGGGATCTGTGGGATGAGCAGTGGCAGCAGCATCCCTGGCTCACTGGGGAGAAAGAAAGAACTTGTGCTCACACAGACAGAGCCAAAGAGGTGAACAGCTGACTTAGCACTACCTAAAATCAGGGCATGGCTACTGTCTGTAGTTTTCCATGCTTGCCTGTGTGAAAGCTGGGCAGAATGTGGCTGGCTCTGCTCTGCAGGGGCTGCCCAGGAGAGAAGTGTTTGTGCTTGTCAGAGGTGCTTGCTGCTGCTAGAGTCCACCCCACTGTGTTTGGATCAGAAATCAGTAAAGGTGGACCTGAGCTGCAGCTCTGGGAGGAAGGAGTCAGACCTGGGCCAAAGGTAGGTGAAGGAAGCAAATAGAAAATTTGGCCTGATGCATTATTTTAAGACAGAATTGAGAAGATGTTGTCACTGGCAGCGAGACCTAGCTAAGAAAACAAAATGCAAGGGCTCCTCGGAGTGCTGGAGAGGACAGGAAAGTTGGTGCTGAATCTGGATCCCCACTGGAGAGCTGTGCAGGCAAAGGTAATTAATGACCAGGGGATGGAAATCTCAGAGAAACAGGCTGAAGAAGATGAGGAAATTTTGACAGGCTGCAGGTACTGCAACACTAAACAAAAACCAGGTCCCTCATGGCACTTCAAATCACAGGACCCAGGGAATGTAACCCCAGTGCACTGAGAAGAATTTGGCCTTAGTTCATCAGAGTAAAAAATTAGTTTTGGTTTTTTCATGCATATCGAGGTAATTAGCAACTAAATACAAACCTATTCCTTTAGTATAGTTACAGAAAGAGACCTGAAAAGTTAGGTTTTGAGGAAACTGTGAACCTGAATACTTTTGGTGAATCCAAATTAAGTCCTGTATGTAATTAAGCTAGCAGGGATGCAGGCTAATCCTAAAGAGTCAAAGAATTAATTTTAGATTTGTGAGAGAAGCAAGATCAGACTCAGTATTTTAATCAATCATGCAGTCTGTCTAGGAACAGCTCAGAATTTGAGGAAAGTCCCAGTTTTCCCTTATGATGATGCATTTAACATATCTTCCATGGATATTATTTCTGCAGTAATTTTTGCTGTTCTTCTATGGAAACTAGATTGTGGGTAATAAAATTTAATGGACAACGTTGAAGAATGCTAACAGCTAATTACACGAACCAGGAAATGTGTAAAACTAACCATAGAGCTTGAAATGATGGAGCTGTACATGGTCATTAAGCCAATGCCCATTGAAAGAGTAAGGGGAAAAAATCCCCAGGACTTCATTTAATATCTCTGCCAGTCGCTTGTTATACAAGCTGGATTTAGCCCTTTGTATCTGTCTTTTAATCAGACACTTTATCTGATTTTCTGTATCTGGAAAGAAGAATACTGACATTGAAGAGGAGAGCTGTGCAGTGAAATTTATTGAAAATAGGAAGAAGCAAAAAAAGAATTCTAGGAGCAGAGCAGGTTCCTGTCACAGCAGCCAAGAGCAGGCTGTGCTTGCTTGCAGGCACCAGTGGTGCCACACACCCTAAAACCAGATGAGAGGAGCAAACTGAAGTGCAGGTAGGAAAAGCTGCTTGCCCAGAAAGGCAGTGGAACAATCCCAGTTTGTCACATCACTGGGATGGGGCTGTGGGATGGAGCAGATGGATCTCACCTGCTGCTGAGAGCCCCAGTGAGAGTCCTGATTACTTTTCAACCCCAGAGAGGCTCTCAGGCACCTCAGGGATCAGCCACAGTTTATTTTGCCTTGTGTGATGGGGTGTGCCCCCAAGAGACCTCGTTCTGTGCAGTTCACATCACAGGCATCAGAAACCAAAGTCAGGGCAGAGCTGGGCACTGATCTCATTTTCCTCACATTAATTCTGCTTGTTTTGCCATGGACCTGAGGACCTGTGAGGGACTGGGCTGATGTGGTTGTGACTGCTCCTGGGGGCCGTGGGGGAGTGCAGAAAGCCTCAGGTGGCTGTGCAGGGGCATCTCAGCCTGGCACCCAGCCTCAGGCAGTGTCCTGAGCTGCTGCTCTGCAAACAGCCCTGGGGAGGGAGGGTGGCATTCTGAACACACTGCTCACAGCAGGACGTGGCTCAGAGTCCAGCAGTGGGGTCAGCCTGAGCAAGCAAAAGCTGGAAAAGCAACACATGCCAGGTGAAACCACGTCCAAGTGATGTCTGACATCTGCAGTGTTCCCTAAATTCTCTGCCTGTTTCCTGTGTTTCAGTGAACACCTTAATCAGAGCTTGCTTCTTGTACAAGTTTTATTTTAGTTATTTATTTAGTTAGCTTTATTTATGGAGTTCCTTTTAGATGGGGCAAAATAGGTAAGGGTGCCTTCCACCCAGGCATGGAAGTAAAAATGGTAATAAGGATGCTAAAAAGGAAAATGATGCAAACTGGTAACTTTCCATCTCCTCTCCTGTATAAGGATTGGAATTGTCACCAGCAGTGATGGTGCCCCAGGATTAAACCCCTCACTGAGATGGATGGGACTGTTCAAACCCTTGTAAGCCCTCTGTTCTTTCCAGGCTGTCTGCTAACTCCTGTAGCTGTCTAAGCATCAGATACTTGAATTTTCAGACCCTTCAGAGCCACAGAGGATGGAAGCTTTCAGATGAAGAAGCAAGAGGAAAGCAAAAGAAAAAGAGGATTTGAAAGAGCAGTGCCTGTCAGATGAGAGCAGCAGTGCCTCATCAGTGCACATCTGCTGCTCCAGTGCCTTGTTTGAGGGAAAACATCAGCAGGGAAGTCTCCACAGTCTTCCACAAGGGGTTCAGCTGTCAGTCAGTGGTTAAGGTGTGGAGTGGAATGAGGTTCTTTACTGCTCTGGATATTCTCTCAAAAGCTGGAAGTGTCTCCTGCTTTGCTTTCCTTAGAAAATGGGGCTGATGGTGCATCCTGTTTCTCAGGGCTCCCTAACCAGGCGTGTCAGCAGCCAGGGATTTGCAGGAGGGCCCTTTGAAAATAGTGCCTTGTCTGGTGATATCCAATTTTTTTTTTTTTGCATTTCTGTCTGTAGCCACAGTTATGATGACTGTGCTTAAATAAGTTCTCCAGTGTGCAATGTATTTTCTCAGCTGATTTGAAGCTCAGTGTGGCAGTAATAGAGGTGTCTTGCAGCAGAGAAGCTTCAGCAGGCCTTGGCTGTTAAGTAGGCCTGTACAGAAATGCATTTCTCCTCTGCCAAAAATGGTGTTAAATTGGTGGCTGCTTTATTGGATTGAGTCAGAGGGATCCTCTGTAGCTCCATGTGAACAAGGGGGATGATGTCTAGCTGGAATGATTTAATGGACTTACAAAACTGCCTTCATGGAGAACACCAGTGATGCCTCTGCACTGAGCTGGCTGAGTGATAACAGCCTTTTAGCTTTATAAATAGCAGAGCAGGCAATCCCTGAGGTGTGTGGGCTTGAGTCAGTGCACAAATGCCACTGTCACCCTGACCTGCTACCAGAGCAGAGCACAGACACATCCCTCACTGCAAGGATCACAATGGGTTTTTTTTTTCCAGCCAGGAAAGGCCTTAAGAGGAGGTGCAGTGGCCTGCAGAGATGTGGCATCCCCAAATGAAGCAGTTCCCAGGGAATGGGCACGGCCCACGGCTGCCAGAGCTCCAGGAGTGTTTGGACAACGCTCTCAGGGATGCACAGGGTGGGATTTTTGGGGTGTCTGTGCAGGGCCAGTGGTTGGACTGGATGATCCTTGGGGATCCCTTCCAGCTCAGGATGTTCTCTGTGTTTCTGTGATTCTAGTACTGCCAAGCCCGTGGGTTCCAAGGCCCATTTCTCCCCTCTCTGTCCCACATCTCAATCCTGCAAACTTTGCCATAAAGTTAGGAGATTTTTAAACCCAGAGAATTTGGGACACTTTCTGTCTGGTTTCTGCATCAATGAAGTTCACTCTGTGACTCACACTCTTTACTTCACACCCCAGAGGCTAGAAACTTTTTTTTCTCCCCCCAGAAGAACACATTCTCATATAATTATTGAACTCCCAAAGCTGAGGGCTGAAAATAAACCCCAGCAAAGTGTGGCTAGACTGCCAGGGAAGTGACAAGCATGGCATGACTGTAATCTAGCCTAGTCGTGCAGACTGTGAGCAGCTAGGGGAGCACACAACCCTGGGGAAAGCTGCTCTCCTGGGGTGAAACAGCTCCTTGATACTGCTGAGAGTGATGCTGCTTGCGTGGCCTGCTCCTTGCTTATCCTCAGTCTCAGCCTTAATGCCAAAACAGTCGCTTTCAGAGTCACTTTAGAGCCACTTTGCAGACAGTGCAGTGCTGCTCCCTTGGCAGAGATCAGTATCTTGTGAGCCATCTGTCCTGTAAGAAACAATGCTGCCTTGTCAGGGAGATGGTGAGAACGATATCCTACACGGTGTAATCTGCGATTTAACAGCTCCACACAGACATTCAGGAAAGGCTGGCAGCATAAAAAGCACAGCTTTTATCAGGAGAGCACAGATAGGAAGAAACCCCAAGCAGCCAGGGACGTTCTGCAGGTAGTCCTTGTTTGGGTAAATGAAGCAATTAGTCAGCACTCTTCTTTGCAGGTTCAGTGCTCCCCATCCCTTTTACGTGCAGTAAATCACAATTTGGTGCGTGGCTGCCGTGATCTGACCTATGGTTTAGGTAGAACCAGTGTGCAAAGCAGTGTTGAGGAGAGCAAAGGAGAATTTGGTGAAGTTGTGGAGGAGGAAAGCTCAGCTCCTGCCTCGCAGGGAGCACACATTGTCTCTGCCTCATTCTTTTGCCAGAACTGTAACTCTCCTGCCTGGCAGAGGTACCTGAGGGACACACAGAGGACAGGAGGGGGACAGAGCTCTGTGGCATGCCAGGAACTCCCAGCAGGTTCCAGACACTGGCTGTGAGGATGGCTAGAAGGGAGCAGGGCAAGGAGCATTTACAGAGCCTTGGAGGAGAGACATCAACACCAAGAGAGGAAAAGAAAACTGGTGGAGACCTCTGAGGTGATGTACACCTTAGGGGTGATTTTCATCTAACTTGAGATCTTCCTCCCAACAGAGGTCAGACAGAAAAGCAGAAAGTGAGGCTGTATCAGAAGAGACCTGAGAGGGAGGAGAAAGGGAGGACAGGACATCTCCTCAAGAGAAAAAGTAATGCCTTGGACTGGTCTGTGAATCCAACAGTTAAGACAGACCCCAGAGGCAAGGTATTTGTTAACTGTTTTCTTTTTAAGGTTTGCAAAACATTAATATTTTAAGTAGTTTATTCTTCATTAGCATAATTAAGAATACATAAGTCTAAACGTAGTGAAAACAGAATTAACAAATTAGCAGGTGCAGGAATTTGGAAGCGAGAGGTTTGGGAAAACAGAGCTTGCAAATGTCGGCATTAAGTAGAGCAGGGAAATCGTGCCAAGCCTTATTTATGGATTTGTGCATTTCCTTTGCCTGGGCCCACTCCTGCAGCCAAAGGAATGCAGCTCCATTTAAACATGAACCCCCTGCAGTTATACTCTAGCTGAGCCTGAACCCCAGAGCATATAAAATAAACTCCCTCTGAAGAGAAAATGATGAGCCTCACTTCAGATGTCTCTCGAAAGCTGAGGTGTCTTGAATCAACACTTAGCAGGGAAGCAAACTGCAAAATTAAATCTAGAAGAAAATGGGAGAAAATTTTAGAATAGTGCCTTGATGAAGGGAAATATAAAAAGAAAAAAAGCAGTGACAATAAGGTATACTGCAGACAAAGGCTTGGGAGGGGAAAAAAGGCATCCTATGCCCATGTGAGAAGTTCCCCTTAGGAAGACCAAGAACTGATTTCCAAGATAATGTCCTGCAGACTTTTCAATGTGTGACAGAGTAGCCCTGTGGGAGATTTAAAATAAGGTTTTTCCCTGGTAATATGGGACATTTCTAGCTTTTATCATCACCTCCATGGGATGAAACTATTGCACTCCAGATCGCTCTGGCACTGGGCTTGTCTCAACAGGCACCAAAGAATTGTTACACCTATTATTTATAGGTATATAATGTATATGTGTCTCTGTATTTATGGGGTATCCTGCCCAGTTATCACTTGCTGTCACAAGGATGAAACAAATAACTTCTGTTTTGCTGCAGATTTCCAGCCCAGACAACAAGAGGATGAATGCTGTCTGTCCTTTTAAAAGGACTTTTAGGTCTGTGGCTCAAAAGATCAGGGTGTTATTGTTGGTAGCCAAAGGCACCATGTAAGTATGGCAAAGATTAAAGAATAACGTGGTTACTCCTACAAATCTCTGACCCAAATCTCTGACTTTACTGGAATGATTTGGAGGTTGAATAAGCAGGTTTTACACTGCAGTTGTTATTCAGGAACCTTTTCGGTCATCAAAATCAAACCCCTGATTCTTTGTATTCCTTCACTTAGGAGTATAACAGTGTTACTCCTCTCCCAGGCTGCTTTATGCCTGTGCAGCACTTTTGGTGTCTTGGATTTGCCTGCTTGGTACTCTTGAGAACAACATTTTTCCACCTAAAATGAATGTGTTTTTACAGCCTGCAGCCTTTCTGTGGGTCTTCAGAAACTGTCCAGTCTGCAGTTCTAGGCTCTTTCCTGAGCTATCCTAATGAACTAGGATTTGGCTTTGCTCCTTCGTTTTATCTGCAGACTGTTCTGTTTATTCTCACTGTCAGGAGGAGCTCGCTCACACTTTCTTTCTATGAAGATTTCTCTTTCCTGGATGGCATTTCCACCTGCCCATAAAGCACCCTGCTTTACTGCCCAGCTGAGGCAGCTCTTTGGTCCAGGGACTGTGAAGGATGTTATGACCAGGCCTGACCTGTCAAAACCACGACTGAGACAAATTGTGGCTGCCCTGCAATCCGTAATGCTCGGTCTCCACCCTTCTAAAGCCCATTCAGAGAGACCTTTTGCTTGTGGAAGTGTTTCTCTTTCTCAGCTCTGCAACCATCTGGGTGGCTCAGACTGTGGGATTTGGTGGTGAGGTGTGCCTGAGCTAGGCAGGAGCCAGTGTGATGATTTTCCTGCATGGAAAGGGGTCTGTGAACTGCATTATCTGCAGCTGGTGAAGGGGATGTGATCTCCCCACACCAAGCTGTGCTGCATTTAAATCAGTCACTTGCTCTTAACTATTTCAGGTATTTGGATTTTTCAGATTTTTCTTCCTCTGTCCAGAAGCTCCTAAAAAATAAAAACTTTTTTTCTCCCATGGAGGTTTTAGAACAGGGAAATGTCTGGAAGTTTGTACCCTTTCCACAGGCACACAGCGACTCCTCATGGGAGCAAGGTGGCTGCTCCTTGCCCCACCCAATGCTCTCTGGCCCCATTTTCAGACAAAATGCAAGTAGTGAGCTTGCTGGGACACAAATTCCTTGTCTTCCTGCCCCCAGTGTTCTACAGATGCAATGAATTTGGCTTTTAATCCCTCTCTAGTTACCACAGTTTAGAACTTAACTCAGGAAAAGAGAATTCATGGGTTTTGCACTTTTTCATATCCAAAAGGTGCTGCAGGTGAACATAAAAAAAAAAGCCCTTTTCTTTGCAGCTGGGAAATATGCATTTGAGAATTGAGCACATGAGGTTGCCTCCTCCCCCCATGAACCTCCAGTCAGGTTTGAATGACAGAACTGGGAACAAGCCCCAGATGGAGCCAGGGGTAGAGTTCCTGCAGCACAGTAACCTGGGGCTCAGAGCAGGGGCTGCAGGTGATGGATGCTCCATGGGCTGGGTCTGACTCTGCTTTTGCACAGGTGCCAATGAAAGCAGCCCAGCAGAGCTTGTTCAGAAACGAGAACTGACGGCCACTGATAAATCCACTCATTGCTAGAAGAGGAAAAGAGCCTGAACTGTCACTGTTGGTCGTTCAGAGCTTGCTGCCACTGCCTTTTCCTCTCCCTGTGCCATCATCTGGATTTTCCTTCCTACCTGGCTGGTTAACTTGCACTTCCAGCTGGGTTGAGGCAGGTCTGACACTCCATACAGCTCCCCCTGAGAAGATGCTCCCAGATTATCTTGCTGATTGAAGAAATGATGAGCCAGAGTGGGAACAAGCAAAAAAAAAAAAAAAAAAAAAACAAAAAACCCCCAAAAACAACAAAAAACAA
>VZUI01084610.1:0-52962 GCA_013401135.1 Cettia cetti | reverse complement strand
TTTGTTTGCATTGTTAGAAATACTAGTAAAGAACTGTTATCCCTATCCCGTAACTCCGCCTGAAAGCCCCTTTAATTTCTTAAATTATAATAATTCGGAGGGAGGGGATTTGGATTCCACATTTCCTAAGGAGGTCCTGCCCCTCCTTAGCAGATACCTGTCTTTCAAACCGAGACAGATTTAAAGAAGGAAGGATGTGTTAAACATTTCTGGCTTCTTCTTGTTCAGAGTTTAGAGGAAAGAAATTTTTAATGGCATTACCTGGATGCTACAGGGCAGAGCAGGCAGAATAAAGAAACCTTTCCCTTTCAGGAACAAGTTACCAGCTCTCCATTATGCCTTTGAAAAGGAAATTAATATGGAATTTCCAAAGAGAATCAATGCTGGGACAAATGTTGGGAGTCAGTGAGTGTGTCACATATTTACGATGTCTGACATAAAAGAGAAACCTCTGCAGTTTGGAGCCCTCAGTCCAATCTTTCTTATTCCTCCACCTCTCAGATGCATAAGTGTAAGGAAATGACTCCATCTGTACTAAGTGTAATAGGAGAGTCATCCTTAAAAGATGATGATCTGCCCAGGATGCAATGGATGGATTGTCTTGCATCTGGGGTGGGGAAAAAATCGGAAGAAAAATGAGCACGAAGAGGAGGATACCATCCTTTTAATCAAGGAGTTATAATGAATCTCTTCCATTTGGGTACTCTAACAGAGAGGAGAAACTGTCTGTGTTCAGCCAGGCTGTTGTTCCCCCAAGGGCTGTACCTTATATTTAGTAGCTGTATTTTATAGATAATTTGTGATGCTTCATTTTCAGTTCAAAACAAATGTGAATTAGAAGGAAAAAAGGCAGAGAGACGGAGTGAAAACATGTAGCAAAAATGAAGCTGATGCTACCATTTCCAGTCCTGAAACACAGCAAGTAAAATGAGGATGCGGCTGGTTTAGTGATCACTGTAATCAGCACGATTGACTGCTTACAGATGATTAATTTTCAGTTCTAGGGAGGTAAATTGAGGCTTACATGGTTCAGCTTTGTGCTAGCACTACAGGTAATGTAAGACAAATGAGCTGTGAACTCCTGATACCAAAGAAATTGTGTATTATAAGAGAGCACAGAATGTAGACTTGGGATGATGTTACAGAAATACAGATTTGAAATCAGATGAAGTTTTAAACAAGCCTTGAGGTGAGTTTTCTTTCACTTTAGTTTTTACTCAGATCCATTCAGGCCTATCCGTATTTTAATCAGAAGTGATCATAACACTTCTGTGGTTAAATGGAAAATGGATCTTGATAGATGGTCATTATGTCTCATTTTGTTAACAGCTGACTAACCAACAAGAAGAATTAACTTAAAACAGCAAGAAGTGAGGTTCTGAGAAAGAGGAATGAAGAGCAAGATAAAATATTAAATTAAATGAGCTAAAGCTGTGCTGGACATCCTAATTATAACATAAAGAGGAACAATGAAGCAGGGGACACGAGTATTGACAGATGTAGATAAATAGCACAGAGGAGGAAGAGAGCGTGGGAAGAGCTGAAGTTATTGTAGGAGGAGAGAGGTAAGACAGCACACAAAGACAAGGTGCCTGGACAGAGTGTACTTCTCCTGTTCAAGAAGAATATGTATGCAGGAAGCAGAGAGACCCAGGGCTGGGTACAAGCTCAAGGAGTGTGACCCCAGGAGCACTCAGAATGAGGCAGGTTGGAGGTAGGACCATGCAGTGGCAGAAGCTTGCAGAGTACTCTGACTAAAATAAAGCATTACTGCTGTTTTGCTCCCATTCCAAACTGACAGTACAATCCCCTGAGTAGGAGGGGTTACCAGGTACATCCTAGTGAATGGAAGATATTAATTTCTGTACTGGATAGAAGCACTTCACAGGAAAATACATCAATGTATGGTTTTTACACTTTCCCTGTAAAAAAAGAACAACAACAAAACAACATGAGTGCCAAACACAACTTTGCTAAAATGCAACAGGAGCTTGTCCTAGAGAAACCTGAGCCTCCCTGCTGCTGGACACTAACAGCCCCACTAAAGCTGCATCTATATTGGTCATCCAGGTGGCCCTTGCAGCTGGTTGTGTCAAGGGAAATCACCAATGAGTCCTGTTATTCACAGTCCCTGTTTCTCTAGGCAAAGTCTAGTCTTAACCAAAGGCAGCTCTTGTCAGATGTGAGATTACAAGAAAAGGGGACCCCCCTCCCCCTCCAACCCCTCCCAGGTACTCTCTGGCACAAGTCCTTGACAGTGTGCTGTTGGCTGGGCTTTGCCACTGGTGAGCTGCAGAGGCCCAAAAACCATGGTGGTTTTGACCTCTAAAACTCTCTTCCAAAGAGGGAAGGCACTGTGTACTGCAACAATCACTGGGTGTTAGATACCCACAAGGGAGTGAGAGACAGCCTGATATAGTCAGGGCAACCAAAATAGTCAGGGCAGAGCAGGACTAGTGCACAGAGGTCAGGGGTGGGGGACAGGATTGGAACAGAATCAGACTAGCATGCCTTTGTCATACAGCTGTTGTTTATCATGACATGCTGAGGGAAAATGGGCAAGAAATTATAGAGGAAAACAAGTTGAATGAGTGACCTGAGTGAGTCCATGCTGAGCTTCCAGTTTTATGAGGAGCCCTTCAGGAGCAGAGACAAAATCCATAGAAGAGAAGGGATGCAGAGACGCAGAAAAGCAGTAAAAGCAACACATATCAGTTACAGGTGAGACAAACTGAAACAATGAAGTGAAAAAGAAAAATGGAACAAGGTGATGTTTAATGACTCTACTTTCCAAGCTGAAAGGACAGTGGAATCTATATGCAGCTGGTGAGAAGAACTTGAATTTTTAGCACATCTTTATCATGGGATGGTTCAACAAAGTGTGGTTTTTTTTCCTCTACTGTCTTTCTTCAAATCTTAAGCATGTCACTAAGTCATAACCCCCAGGAAAAATAATTAGGTTGCACATGTCTAAATTTTAGCTGTTGTAAGCACTGAAGTTGCTAAAGTCAAAGGAGTTCTCCTGCAAAACATCCAATTCTTCATGAAGGGCAGCTTCCTTCCTACACTGGTTCTCTTCTGTTTTCACATGAGGTGTTTGAAATATCACCATTTTAAATCAAAACCATTAGTACATTAGTATCTTCACAGTGACAAATATCTACATTATCCTTTCTTGTGGAAGGCATTGCAGCCACGAGTTTTTCATGTCAAAGCTAATACAGTCACCCATGGATTATATTACACTTGACAAAACAAACTAGATTAAAGGAGAAGTATTTTTAGCTTTTTAAAAAACAAGGTTATCTTGAAAAGCATGGTGAAGCTGAGTGGTGGAGTGATGGGACACCATCACGAGCAATTCTCCACACTGTGGGTGACTGAGATAACTGCTGTTACCATTTATTTTATTTATCTACACTAAGCATTTCACCTTTAAAAACTTCATGTGAAGAGAAGTGCATTCTTCACCCTCAGTGGATGGCACATATCACAGCCACATCATTGTGCAGTAGCATCTCTGTTGCTTTCAAGGCTCATCAGGGTAGCCTGCAGATTTTGGGCAGCTGAGGGCTGGGGCAGAAAAGAGACTTCCTTGGTATTGTACTTGTTTCAAGTGTGTGAAGAAGTCCAGTTTCCCTGGGAATGGAAACCCAGGATTTAGGGTAGGTCCACAAAGAAACTCTCAATGCCTTGTTCCAAATCAGCTGTGTCTAACTCGTGTGGGCAGAGTGAAGTCAACAGCAGAGCAGACCCTATGGCAACACTTGACATGTAAGGGACAAGCAGTCCTTAGTCCTTATGATTGGAAGAGCAACTGAAGAAACAGAATCCCACAACCTGTCCATGAATGGGAACAGCATAAATTTCTGCTTCTTAGACATACATTATACATACAAAGCCAGCTTATCAAAAATTTGGGTAAGGTTAGAACTTTTGCTTGTTATCCTACATAGATTGATGAGCTAAAATAATAAGATATAATTTGCCTATATGTTGCTTCTAGGCCTTCTTTTTCCTCTTTCCACATCATCCTGTATTACCAAACCACAGCCCTTCCTGTGATATTCCCATCCAATACTTCCCATTTTTTCAAGTCCACTGCACCCTGACCTCACGCCTTGGTCCTTCACCACATCATGAGAATGCAAGTCCTACTGGGTTCCTCTAGGTTCATTGATAAAAGAATTTCTGCATTCTCTGGAGAAAGGACACAAAACCCCAAATAGTGACTGCCAATTTCCTCCTTTGATGCTGCTTCACACGGCTTGAAGGAATTCAGCATTCAGATGTAGGCTGTGTTTTTCCTCTGTGATAGGCAGAGACTTTTGGCTGTTAACAAATATGTTTGAAAATTAATCCAGTGCTTTACATTTGAGCAAATAGGATGTATTTTTAGCCTTACTGGAACCAAACATCACTGCTTGCAGATGGAAGGAGCTATCATATTCCTGCAAGCATTTTTATTCCTACAGAATTAATTACAGCATCAAATCGAATTTGACTCTCCTCTGGCACCTGATTTGCAGCTGTAAGCCAGCAACTAGACATGATAACCCAAGTAAAGGTAGAGAAGCCCAAGTACAGCTTGAGCCGATAAACAGAAACCTAGGTTTTTGAGACTGTGTATCGCAGACAGCAGCACTGTCTCCCTTTGGCAAAGAAAATCATCCTGAGGAAGAATTTATCTAGTGACTGACAGGAAGCAGTGGGCTATGAGCTTAGAAGATAATATTTTGGCTGGCTCATTTCTTCTCCTCACAAACTCTCTCCTGTAGAGCTCTGCGTGGCACAACACTTACCAGGGTAACCGGTAATGAGGCTGCATTTTGATCTTGTTTATACTTTGTAGAGGCTTTCCCTGTATATAAATTTACTTTTATAGACTACAGAAGATAAGTACTCTCTGATCATTCAGCTAAAAAGGGTTTTCTTTTAGTACAGAGTCTTCTTGTGCTGCTTACATCATATCTGGTCAGGACCCAAACTTTATATCTGGTTGCCTCAGAACGTTTATGTCTTAAATATCTCCTCACCATTGTATTTGTTACACTTGCATCATTTTAGGTTCACCCTGAAAATAGAGGTGGACATTTTCCCACCTGCTCATTTTGAAATGTTTTTATCAGAGATCAGATTTGATGACCATGTTTGTGCCATGATAAGCCAGGAGAAAGGAACCAGATATGGAAATGAACTCAGCCCAGGACTCCTGACAGCTCAAAGCATGCACTCTCATTGTGCAGACCTTACCCTTAATGAGTTATAAGGCTGGGCACTGCTCTACTGATGCAAGGCAGTCTGTCAGAGGTACATGACCTTCTTTTTGCTGATGAATGGTTGTTGACCAGAAAAAAGCAATTTCTCATTCCCCCCCCCCCCCCCCCCCCCCGCCCCACTTTCTAAATAAAACAGAGAGATGGAGTAAGTAGATATTCCATGGCTGACCCATTACCTAGACCTAGGCTGATGAGAAAGCCATTGCCAGCAGAGCCAAATCAAGATCTGAGCATGTGTTTCCACACAAGGGTTACACATCTGTCCAACCACAGTTTCCTTTCCCTCCTCAAGGTGAGGCATGAACATGTTGCTGCATTCTGTCTCATGACCAAATAAGAATTAGGTTAATGGTGCCTAGAGGAATTGCCTCGTTACTTTCAGTCAAAGCTCTGAATTATTAGTGCTGTAGTAATACAATTCATTAAGGTTATCTGAACAGATTTTCATAAATTCCGTAACTCATTCAAAAAATATGTGAACTCAACTGTGCTATTCCTTAGCTAAAACACATAACAGCTGACTGATATGCAGGCAAGTTACACTGCTGCTTATTGTACTTCAATTTCAAAGGACACATGGGTAAAGAAGTCATCTAAGGACCAAAGTAATTAAAACAAATTATGCCCATCCACTGTCGTGAATTTATGAGGATGTGGGAGTGGATTAAGAAAGGGATTTACCCCCTTCAGAACATCTTTCATTAGCAAAAAGTAAAGCCTTTGTGAGAGGGCACCACGGCAGCATCCAAATTGCCTGATCTGAAAGCACTGCTTCCTGTTAGCTGTCACTGTGTCCTCCAGCTTTTCCTAGGCTGCAAGCCAGCAACACACACATCCCGACAGCCAGCCCCAAGCTCAGCTGTCTCTGTGTGTGTATGGGCATTTATCATGTGTAGTCTTCAATTTGCTCCCACTAAACTGCCATTTGGGAACAGGGAGTAAAATAGGAGGAACATTTAACAACATTCAGGTTCCCAGTATGTGGGACTACTGTCTTCCCTGCTGGGTCATGGTGTATTGTTGTTTCTCTGTGGTGATTCCAGCTGCTCCTCAAGAAGAGCTGTCCCAGTGTAAAACAACGTGACCAGTAGGCTGTGGCAGGTAGTTCCTCAGGTTCTGGGCTGGGTTCAGCAGGAAGGGATTTACACAGAACCTCAGCCCACAGGATTCACTACGGGGAAGACCTAAGGGCAGTCAGAATATCTTTGGCTGCCCCTTCGCACCCTTCCTCTGCGCCCTTCCCCAGCTGATAGAAAGCTCCACACTGGGGTGATGGTTCACGGAAAACAGAAGCATTAGAGGGACAATACCACACTCAGACATTTCTCATGCCTGACCTGGTCACCAGCCTCTCCTCACAGGTCTGAGCATTATCTCAGAGATAAACTCTGTTGTGGCAGCATGCAAGGGAGAGCTCACTCTGCTCCCCTGAAAAAAGGAAAAAAAAACATTCCTTCTCAGTTCTGCCATCCAGAACAGTGTCAAGTCAAGGAGAGAAAAGATGTCACTGCCTCCACACAGGAATTCTGGAACAGCACATCCAGTGATTTTCCAAATCCCACTCCAAGATGCTATGAATGAGCCAAGGGAGCAGTGCCCAGGTACACAAGCATAACATGGTGTGCCCAGGGCACAGTCAGCTGATTTCCTGAGGAAGGTCACTAAACTGGCTAGAATGCAGTGACAAGAAGAAAGATATTTTAGCAGCTGGCAGAGGGAGGGGCATAGGAAGGCACACCACATACAGCAATGCCTCAATCACAAGATGGCTCTTGGTTGGCATCAAAATGAGCAATATGCTCTGAGACAGGCTCTCCTATACCTTTCTACAGCCAAGAAACTGCCTCATAAAATTATTATTGTACACCTACACAGAAATGATTTGGGATATTATTAAGAGGCTGACTTAATCATTAGGATTTAGGGCATGGCTAGGACTTCTCCAAGGTGATAAGTCAGAGTGTACCAGCTAGAAAGAATCAAGTGCGGCACCAGCTTGATTTAAAAACCATCCTAAGTGAATCAGAAAGCAGATGTGCCTTTAGCTGATAACAGTGAGGAAATGAAGTCTCTAAGATCTCAGTCTGAGAGGTGTGGTGTAGGAGAAATAGATTTAACTAGCAGCATCACCTTGTGGCAAACCTCTAGGGCAAAATCTGTTCTTTCATAAGTACATTCAGTTGCCAGAAATTGAAGTAAAATCTGGGGCAAGCCCATGTGAGACCTGAGAAGAGGCTGAGAGAGGAAGGACTGTTCATCTTGGAGAGGAGATGGCCAGGGAGCTCTTGTCACTGTGTATAAGTACCTCATTGGAGGCAGTAAAGAAGATGGAGACAAGCTCTTAGTGGTGCCTGGTGATAGTACAAGAAGCAAATGAGCACTAATAGAAATTTGAAAAAAGCCCAATTCAAACATAAGAACTAAAAACATTTTTATCATTGAGCTGGTCAAACATTGGGACAAGTTGCCCAAAGACATTGTGAAGTCTGTGTTCTTGGAGGTATTCAAAATCTGACTGGACACAGTCTTGAGCAGCCTGCTAACAGTCCTGATCCTGAGCAACTTGTCTAGCAGATGCTAGACTGAGCATGGGGTGTTGGACTAGATGATCTCCAGGGGCTTCTTCCAACCTCAGCCATGCTGCTCCTGTTTCCTCAGGGCCTTGACAGTGGGAAAGCTGACCGAGCCTTCCAATGTAGAGAGGCTTAAGGGTAAAAAAAGATTCTTGTTTGCTACAGCATGCTTCCAAGTGGCACTCCCGGCTGAGTTATTACACTGGTGACCTAATTAAACCATATCCTTTCCATCTTGTTTTTTTCTTCTGTGGTTATCAAAGACAATGTTCTCATCTGAGAAGTACCATTCTAGTTCTAAATCTGTTCCTACATCCCTTCCAGTGCTACATACAATATTCCCTGTTGCCAGAGGCGGCTACATGAAAACAGGACTTTAATTAGCAGAGCACATTTCCTAGTCTCCTCACCTCCCTAGGGCCTGTCCTGCATCTCTAAGGGCATCTGTCTATCCATTATTTAATACCACAAAGGCTCAGGGACCTCCAGCAAGAATCATGTTCTCAAAGAAGCAGTGTTCCCAAAACCTTTGATGGTGTATTATAGAGCTCCAGAGAAAGAATCCCACTTCAGATGAGAGCCTTAGGTTTGGACTTACCTTACTTATCCCTTCAAAACAGGGATGCCAACAGTGCAAAAACTAAATGCACACCTGGAAGAGCCCCATTCCTAGGAGTCTGAATCTTCACTCACTGAATGTCTGAGTGACTGCACTGAAGGCAATGGACCTGTGATGACAGACAGCGATGTGCTCGTTTGCCTGTATAATTTACGTTTCATTGTTAGTGACTGTACTTGCTTTTACACATTTCAGTTCTACCAAAAAGTCCAAAGATAAGGGGTAGCCCCTCTGTAAAATATGGCTTTGGACTTCACCTACTGCCAAACAAGTAATAGAAAATGCACAATCTAAGCAAGATTTTCTTATCTGTGTAAAGGCAGTGATACTGTGTGTCAGGTCTCAGCCTTGGCCTTGGAGAAGTTAAGCAGAACTTTCCTGCAGAGTTTCATGGAGGATGCCTTTTATTTTTTCTTGAATCATTCTAGGTAGATGTGATGAGGTTTCCTGCTGCCCAACATTTCCTCTGAATGCATGTTAGCAGTATCCTCCTCTTCTGCTGAGCAGGGTACTTAAGTAGCATTTGCCAGCCAATGTGAAAACTCCGGGAGCCTTTTGCTTTGCAGGCATTGTTTCTTCAGTTCATTATCTATTTATAGTTCTTGCCTTTGATCGATGTTTGTATTTAACCTTGTATTTCTTAATTTGTAGGTCAGTCTGCATTCACCATGGTTAATTTATTAGGGCAGATTCTTCTTCTCAGTCAGCTTGTTGGGGAAGGAAAGTGTGTTTAGGAGCTGTAAATCATTCCAAACAGATCTCATCTAGTAACCTTAGTAACCGAGTTTTCTACTGGAGCAAGTAATATTTTTATGGTGATATTTTTTCACTGTGAATAATAGAAAAGTAATGATAAAACAACACGTTTGAGGATGAACTTGCCAATAAAAATTGCTATAAAAGCAGCAGCATTGTTTCAGAGCAAAATTATAGCCAATCCTTTCCCAGAACTTCTGTAAATTGTCGGAGCAAAGCTTTTCTCCTGTGTGCACTATAAGCTAATTCCTCTATTACTGGATCTTGTGAAGCAGGCTCTTAGCATATTTTATAGAACCTCAACTCACAAGCTTCGTTAAAAAGTAATACATGCTGCTTTGATCGAAAGAATCATGTGGACTGTCACTTTCATCAAATATCACTTTCTGTGACAGAGAAAAGGCAAATGCTTCAAAAGACACCGGAAAGCTTCATATCAAGGTAATCCTGAAAGTCTGGATAAGCACTAGTTCTCTGCATGGCATTGCATCTAAAAGTGTCATTAGAAAAATCCTCATCTGGTCAGGGGGCACCCAAACTGCTGACTTACAAGGAATGTTTTCTTTCTCATTCAGATGTTTCAGATGTCCAGAGCTGAAGTTTTGCAAATACTCCTTCCTTGAGCTTAACTCTTGTTCTGTGTCCGACTCTGATCATAGAATTATAGGATGGTTTAGATTGGAAGGAACCTGAAAGATCGTCTAGCTACGAACCCCTGCCATGGAGCAGGGACACCTTCCACTACACCAGGTTACTCAAAGCCCCATCCAACCTGGCTGCAAACACTTCCAGGGAGGGGGTTCTGCCACATCTCTGGGCAACCTGTTCCAGTACCTCATGACCCTCACAGTAAAGAGTTTTTTTCTACTATCTAATCTAAACCTCTAAATCTTTTTAGTCAGTCCTTTCACCTTTGTCCTGTCACTAGAAGCTCTTAAAAATAGTCTCTTTCTATCTTTCTTGGAGGCTCCCTTTAAGTACTGGAAGGCCAGTATTGGGTCACGCTTAAGCCTTCTCTTTTCTTGGCTGAATAATTACAATTCTCTCAGTCTTTCCCCATAGGAGAGGTGTTCCATCCCTCCAATAATTTTGGTGGCCCTCTCTGCACCCACTCCAATAGCTCCATGTCCTTCCTGTGCTGGGACCCCAGAGCTGGATGCAGCACTGCAGGTGGGTCTCACTAGAGCGGAGCAGAGGGGCAGAATCCCCTCTCTCACCCTGCTGGCCATGCTGCTTTGGATGCAGCCCAGGATTCCGCTGCCTTTCTGGGTAGTGAGTGCACATTGCTGGCTCATGGAAACTGGACATTTAGCTGTGATCCGCAAAACAGCTGAGCTGAGAGATGGTTTCAGAACATGCTTAACTCATGTCACATCCTCAGACATCACCCTCTTTTCAAACCAAGTCACAAGAGGAAGGACTTTTCTTACAACAGCTGGTGGCCAAAGCCCATCTTCCCCTCGGCACTACCCTGGGAAGCAGGAGAGGGAGGCAGGCCCACACATAACACATCTCACCTCTAGTCTACACCTCCTAATTAGTGGGGATTTGGTTCTTTCAAGGCAAATTAAGGAATGAAGCCTTACCTTCTTGCCTGTTGGGGAAACAACTCTAGCCTTTGCCCCTGGGACCTCTGCTCACTGTTTTTAAGGAAAACACAGAGAAGCAGCTTTTGGCCCAAGAAGATTGACATTCCTGAAGGATGAAAGTACCCTCCTACTGCCTCACAAGCACACCCCTAGGCCAGGTTACTCCTTGGTTAGCATTGGCCACATGCTGGCTCAGAAGCCCCTGTCAGAAGCAGGGGACTTCCCAGGCACACAGGTGTCCTGTGCAGGGCTCCAGATTCTGGAGTGCTCATTTCATCATCATGTGTTGCAGCCTCTGACTTTCAGACATACTGGCACCTTTTCAGGTCTAATCTGATGGGGCTTTTCCCAGCATACTGTGAGGCTTTGAATACAAACCACAGCCATGGTGGCTCCTCGGAGACACAAGTACTTTGTTGAGTCAGCACTAAGTTACGTTTTGTCACAGGCCTTGCCATACTGCTGTGTCTGAGCTGAAACCATTTGCTGTTCAGTACAAGAACTGAACAATTATTTGGGCCAAGAAGAGCAAAGTGCCATGGAAACTGAAGTGGGACATCATGTGTTCACAAGGGCAAGAGTCCTTTGCCCTCTCTGTGCAGAAAGTCCCATCAGCTCTTGAAAAAAATACAGGCAGTCAGGACTTTATCTTCTGCTTTATCAGAAAAATAGACCCTCCAGCCATGTCAGCCTCCTGACACCATCCTCATTCAGGAAGGCTGAAAGGCCATCAGGACAACACAGGGAGAGACTCTAATCTTTTGATAGCCTGGGTATTCCACACAGACTTCAGAATTATTCCCTGTGTGAAGACTGAGTCGTTTGTGATTCACATACCAAGATATTCACCTGTGCCTTTTCTGGGACACCTGATTTTCCTTTTGACCCCATTTCTGTGTCACCCACAGCAGCTGACCTGCTTCAGAAAGATATTCAACACCACTTACCTTCTTTGACAGGAGATAGCATCCTCTGTGAGTCACAACTACAGCACAAGATCTTTTTCCTCTGGGGAGGTTCGGTGGCTTGGCTGGAGGATGGAGCCAAGTTGCCTCATACTCCCATCACTATCTGGTTTGTACATCTGTCATCATCAGCGTGAGAGTGTAATAATGCCCCAGGCACCATTTCCAGCAAAGGACATCATCAACCCCTGCCAGGACTTTTTTTTATGCCACTGCAGATTTACAGAATGGACTTTTAATCATTTTTTATTGCTAATTTCACTTTCTATCACTCTGCTCATCTACTCAGATCATCTTTTTGGCCTTCTCTGGGCATAAGATGAGAATCCTCTTTGAAACCTGAGGCAGGAGCAGGCTCTGTGTTCTGCCTCTGCAAAGAGCAGGCAAGACTGAGGAAGGGACTGTGCACAAGAGGCAAGGGAAGAAGGAATAAGAGGAGTAAGTGTATCCTTAGAGCCAACACGGCTATTGTAGTTTAAATACTTGGTGGAAGAAATACTAAGAAGCACATCTACTATTTCTTAGATGCTGTCTAATGTCAGACAGAAACGGCCATAGCTGAGGGCATTAAGCATCCAGAAATACTTGATCTTTTGAGATTCAAAGTAAATATATATATATATATATCTTTGCACAATCCAAGAACCTTTCTCAGAGACCCAAAGGAGAAATGAGGGTGATCAGGGTAACTTATAAATTTTGGCCATTGGCCTCGAAGCTTTCCTAAGAGATTTTCTTGTTCTGAGTACTTTTTTCTTCCTTTAAGTGTGGGACTGAGTTGTATTTCAGTTGTATATAAATGTCAGAAAAGCCTTACATCAGACCACTTGAAGTATAGCTCTCCCCTGATATCAAAACCATGAATTAAAATTTGCTTTTGGAGAGCTCACAGAGAATCTTCGTCCCTACCTGCTAAATATGTTAGGTTTCCAAATAATTTCACAAGCTGTTCCAGATAAACACCCAGTAAGTAAGTGAGGCAAATAGATTTATGACTTCTGTTTTTATTCCCAGCCAAGTTTTTCATCTCAGAAGTTACAGCACAAAACCACTTGGATATTTCTGTTACTGGTGACTTCTAGACTGTTCTGGCACAACAACAAATAACTGAAGGACATGGCAGCACTGATAGCCCACATAGAAGCCCACATACCCTCATACTAAGTGGGACATGGATTTGTGAATGGGACATTGGAAACATTTGTGGTTTTATTTTCAAAGGTCTCAAAGTCAGGCTGGAGTATTTGTGCTTGTTGAGCTTCTACAGGTAGTCAGGGTCAGGGGGTAGGGATGGGAATGAAGGCAAGAGTCCATTCTGCATTTGAGCTGACCACAGCTGCTGATGCTTTTGTTCAGCTTCTATCAGAGTGCTAACAACAAGGAAACACACTGCAGCTTGGAAATTTTAGTTTTTAAATTCATTCTCTCGTGATCAGCCCTGAGACCACAGAGGTTACATTTATGTTAGTTTAATATTTATGAGCCATGAAACAAGATGTTTCTGGTGAATAAAAGGTGAACTTCTACATGAGCTTGTAAAACTGAACTCTGTTTGGCCTTGGTAGTTTGAAGATAAAGTGTTGAACTTGAACCTAGAAGAGGAATTTGTGTAGACCCTCCTGACCGGAATGGTGACACATGCTTGCCCATGTGAATTAAATTGCTGTCTTTAACCTCTTGGTGCTACTACTGACACTCACATCACCACTTTGCTGCAAACAGTCCATCCCCTTTGTCACGGAACTCCAGCTCCTGTCATCAAGGGGTTCATTAGTTCAAAATGAGGAGCTCTGACACAGTTTGGACTTCTTCATAATCCTGACCTCATTGTTCACTGTGAAGCAATCACATTACTTTAAGTACTCCCCTCTTGTCAAGTTGCCTCCTCTGTTACACTGACGTTCCTGTTTTCAAAAGTGTCCTTCATGTAAGAAACCAAACAGTTTCTGTTAAATTAAGCGCATACTATCATCTCCCCTTTCTTTCACATCTACCAGGAAAATCAAAACCAAAGAACAACAAAATATGTTCTATCTGGCACAAGGATCTACCCCTCATTGCACATCGTGCCAACCCAACCCCAGGGAGAGAGACTGTGAATTTTCCTGCTGTTTGTAGGCAGGAGAAGGGGAACACCATTCCTCTCACCTAGAATTTCACAGCACTGGTACAACTGAAGGCGTCAGCCACCCCATGCAGTCCAGCAGTCTTTCCAGTGTGTCTGCACTGTTTGCCTTCCTGAGAGGAACCAGTGACAAAATGTAAAATATACATAAGCCCAATCTTATTAAGAATGGCTTCCTGATTGCTGTCAGGTTCTCCTGGCATCTAATCCTAAGGCTGCCATGCTCTATTCCCTGATAACACATGCTCAAGTAAGTGTGGGTCTCCCACTAGGCACATTGTCACCAGCTGGCAGTGGCTGCCTCTACCTCTGTGCCCAGCCAGTGCAGCAATTGCACACAGCATTTACACTCAGAGCTTCACACCTAATAATACTTCAGCACCTCTGTAACTGCTTTATCCATTTTTGCCCATTTGCAAGCCTCAGGCTCCCGATAAGTAGATGGTAAGTGGAGCTTGTAAATTAAAAACCTAAATGCTTCAGGCTTTTAGCACTAAAAGACCCCAAAGTTCTCCTAGTTCATACCATTTGCCATTAACATCAACTCCACTGTCAGCAGGTAAATCTGGTGGTAATATTTGCCTATTAAAAAGTCTATCACCAGCTTCAATTCACCAACATTATAATTTTCCAGTGTTAGAGAGCAAGTTCAGAGGGTTGCAAATACCTGAGAGTGTTCTGCCCAAGGAAGATAAATGTCCATTTTTAAATCAATGTTTGGTGACAGAGAACTGACAAAGACTTAAAAGAAAGAAGGAATTAAAGCTGTGTGTCCTGGTATAAACAAGTTGCTCTTAATGGGCTTTTCTGATAACACGGAAGAGGCAGTTGTGTCCAACCACAGCCTCAGGAGGTAAGAGGTGTATTCTCATCTCAACTCAGATATTGATCTGCTGGGTAGCCTGGGGCTTGCTGACATCTCTTACTCCTCTCAGCTGATGGCAGGACCAGGAACCAGAATAAACCATGTGTGTTTGCACAGCAAGGACAGTGGAGCAAGTGGCTCACCTTTAAAACATAGAAACATAGACCAAACCCTTTTTTTTTTTCTTTCAGCTTCCTTATGGCCTATGCTCTTCTCTGCTCTGCTCTGTTTTCACTGTACATTTTAAACAAGTAAGTTCATGATTGTGAACAAATTGTTTGAGAAAATGTCATGTGTTTGAGAAAAAATGGAGGGAACATATGCAACAGCTTTGAAACTGAAAATCTGAGGTCAGCTTGAATGCATGATACAAAAACATCTTTGTGCTTTAAATCTTATATTTTCTGACCTGCTCCATGGGAATACTACACATCCTACAGGAATGCTGTGAAGAACAGCTAGAGTATCACTGGGATAGTCAATCATTTTTACAGGGGGCAAAGATGGACCATGTTCTGTTTGGGAACTTTGGAGATCTCAATTACCATGTAAGAACAAAATGCTATTGAAATGTCAGATGTGTGGCAAGCCAGGCAGGGCTCAGGGCAAAACTCTTCTGGAGCACTGAAGTTATGTTTGGTGTGTTAGAACATATAAAAAGCACAGAATAAAACCCAGATCAGATAAATAAGATCATCTTTCTTATGAAAGAGAAAGTGATATTTAATATTTCTCCCTCAAGGCTTTATAAACAGCTACCACTCAGGCAGAATAGATAATACAACTTTCAGAATAATCTGTGAAATCTGGAATTGGAATATAAACCTTTCCAAGTATCCTCTGAAAGATGTGTTCACAAATCACAGAGGAAGAGAGCCTCGAATGGAAAGGCAGTAGGATATGTTAGATAGATAGAGATATGCCTGCACAAATCACTAAGGATCAGTTTATGAATATGTTCTGGTGTTATTAAACTCTCCTCAGATATTAATGGCATCGCACACTAAAACCAGGTGGATTTTATCTTTGTTGGCAAGGATCAGATTCAGATTCTGAGCAAATTCAGAAAAACCGTTCAGCTCTTTGCTAACTACTGTTTTTCTTCTCAGTGACTTCACAAATTCACTGGAAATTGCCAAAATTCTGCAGCTGTGGTAAATATGTGTGCCTCATGTTCCTCCTAAGTAGAGTATGAAACACTCACATCAGACTAGTAGTCCCTTCCTGTTCTCATCTGCTCTCTGCTTATCCTGCTCCTCAGCCTTCCTGGCTGCAGCATTCTTGGAATATAGAGCAAACCCCGTGCACACCTGGGCTGGGAGTGAGAGTGCCTCAACAAGAGGCAATGGCAGGGATGTGCACGGGGAGCGCTGTGTTACTTTGAACTGTGGAGAACTGTTTTCCAGGGTCTTCTGCAGCTTTTTAAGGTTTAGGTGGGATCAAGGAGAGAACAAGACAAAGTTCATGTTTCAGTGGCCAACCTGCTTATGTGTGGAGAAGCATTATCACAGGAATGGCTGGCAGCACGATGATGCTCATGCTATCACTTAGCCATCCAAATTCTGGCTGCAGATTTGTTCACTCTGTCACAGAGAAAGACATAAGCACAGAAAAGCAGAAAACAGCTAATTAACTTTCTCAGTTGGCCAGGGAACCAAACTGATATGTTTCAGAGAGAATCACAGCCTTCAGGCGGAGACTGTGGGTGAGACGGATAAAAAGTGGTGAAGTAAGGTTTTCCATAAGAAAACGAACTTGTTAGTGTACTGTGTAAAGTTGATAATGAGCACTGTCATGGCAGCATTCAGCTGAATCACTTCCCAGCAAGGTCTGGAACAAGCAAGCAGAAAGAGACTGAGCCTCCATTTTCTCTCCTGGGTTTCTTCTTTGGCCAGAAATGGAGAAAAGGACTAGAGCATAATGGGAGTGAACTCAGGGAATTCTTCAACTCCCTGTGGCTTTCTGTCTACTCTACAGTAGCCTCTAAATGACTTTGGCATGTGGATGCTAAGAGAGGTTTGAGCTGGTTTTTTGCAAATCTTGCACTTGTACACTTGTGTAGAAGCCAGAATATTTGCATGTGAGAAATACCCTTCCTTAAGAGTTTTATCACATGATCAAAACCAGCCACTACCCATTCAGTGGTCTGAGATCACACACTGAAATTTAAGTGGCCTGCTCAGCATGAAGAGTGAATCAATGAAATCTGCAGAAAATCTGCTGAGTAATATTGGGTTGGGCTTCCCAGCAAGGAGAGACTAAGGATTGCTAGTGACTACAAATTACTTCATAAATATAGGTCTGTGAACAACATATAAGCAAGAAGAGAAGTGAATTGATTCATCATTATTTGCAGGGAAACATCTAATTTTTTTCTTTTTCTTTTTTTTTTTTTTTTTTTTTTTTTTTTTTTTTTTTTTTTTTTTTTTTTTTTTTTTTTGTAAACTAAGCAAATTAAATCCAGGAATTATGGAGAGGTTAGGAGAAAAATTTAAGATTAGAGTTATACCTTACGTGTAAATTTCCACAACTTGAACATTCTTCTTTCATTTCATTTTTATAGAGAATTTGGCTAGGAATATTTCATTACCTGCAGCTTTGTATCAGCAGCCAGGAAAGAATCTCTGCAGCAAACTTCCAAGATATTCCTCAGAATGCATTCTTGTAAACAAAATGAGAATTCCTTATAAATGTGAATTACCAAGACCTGAGACCTGTAGTGGTATTAAAAAAAAAAAAATAAAGAAAAGGAAAATTTAGTAATAGAGAATTTATTAATCATAGTTGCAGCTTTCAGCTGACTTTAGTTAGCATACTTTATTATCCTTGAACCTCTAGATTTCAGTGGCCCCTGTTTATCTAAAGTTCTAATTGTTACAAGCATGGAGCCTAGATCAGAGGTGGGAGCATGCTAATCCAGTGAGATCTTTTTTGCTGGCCTAAACCAGATCTGGGGCATTGCTATATTATAGTTTGCCTTTCCTAACTCATGCGGCCTTCTTCATGCTAAAGTTTTCTGGGGCATATTCCTTAGAAATTGAGAATTTTAGAGACAAAGAACTCTCTTCTGGGCATATCTGAAACTGCTAGGCCAAGAAATAAAATAACTGGGACTTCTTATGCATTGGGTTTGTTGGCATGTGCCTGCCAGAAATTGTCATGCTGTTTAAACTAAGACACAGAGCTTGTCCCAGGCCTGGAAGACTGACTTTCTTCAGAGGTCTACATGTTCTGGTCGTTTCAGTAGGATCCCAAACATCTGATTTTAATAAATTAGAAAACACTAAATTTCAAGTGTAGGAAGCTCTGTCTCTAATGTCTGGTGTTTTAAGCACATTAAGATTACATGCTGGCAGGTTCCATGCTCTTGGGGAGCATGCTCTTATTTGTTACTCTTCTGATGTGTCCAAATTCCAAAATAAAATTCTAAATTCAGTAACTGGCATTTAGAAAGCCTAAAATTCTTAACTCATTATGTAGGAAGATTTTCAGAATGGCATGTCATCTCAAAACTTTATTTTTATACAGCTTGAGTATTAAGACTGTATTAGACTTGATTATATCACATTTGACCAGCACATTTTCACAGAATCTATTTTAAACATTTAAAAGTGTAATTACTACTATTATTATTGTTCATTACCTAGACTAATAGGAGCCCAAAGCTCCTCCCAAGGTTCTAGAGCTGGTACAGAGGGAATTTTCCAGTGAACATTTTCCTATACTGTTCAAAACCTGCAAAAGCTTTCAAAACCACCTCTAAAAGAAGACAAACCTCTTTCTTCAAATTCTGCTCAGAGAGGCTTTTTCTTTGTTTGAAAAAGAACAAAGAACCATATTTTAACCATATTTTACATTTGCAATCAGACTGAGACTGAAAACAAATGCAGCCATATTACCTGCTGTGAGACACAAAGTATAAGAAATTATTTTCTGAACAATGTTGAAGCAGAAAACAATTTTCAATCAGATAAAGAGGAACCTTCTCATTAAATAACAGGACTAGAGCAAAGCCTGAACAACCAGGTCTTGCCTGCTTTTCTTCAATTTTATACACTTTGTCTCATCATTAGTCTTAGCAAAACACCTACATCTGGTGTGGAATTGTTATCTTTCAGGCAGCCCATAGCTACAAGATTTGGGAATGTGGGCATAAGTGTGCCAAAATTAAATATGACACACTTCTGTGAGTTATAGACTGAGAGGCAAACAGACCCAGCATAAGTGAGTAAATGAATGAATGTGTCCCCCTGAGCTGCAGATTTGTATGGTTGTGGAGGGACTCTCAAATGGATGGCAATGTCTAAGCTGAAACCATCAATAACCAGTTTGGTGCTGGCAAAACACATCCACCTTCTCTGCTGCCGTGAGCTACAGGAGGGTGCACATCTGCCTGTCAGGTGCAATGTAACCAGGAGCAGACCTCTAGGGCCTTCACAGCCCTCCTGTGAACCATCAGACTAGCTAAGACTGGGACACAGGCTTCAGCCATGCATTTCCCATGTCTGAGGGGACAGCTAAACAATCCTGTATGCTGAATTTAAGAGTCCTCTGCTATCGGCCTTCTCCTCAAATAGTTATTGAGGGAAGAAGTTCAAGCCACTTCCTAACCTTCTCTTGGATAACTGAACTCTTGAAGGATGTTGTCTTTTGTACTCATATTGTCCTTTTTTTGGTTTGTTTTTAAAATTTCTTTGCATCTTTTCATTGTCCTTTCAACATTAAAGACACTAGAACTAGAAACAAATGGCAAGGACATCTTCAACAGCTCTGCACACAGAGGCAAACCTCAGCCTCCATAACAATGGTGTGCGTCCTCCTAGGTATTTACCCAAAACCAGTGTTTGCTTGATCTCTGTTTGCTTTTAGCTTTTGAGGACCTTCCCTTCCCTTGGCCATCCCCCACAACATCTTGTAGATTTCAAGTGGGAGTGCCTAAAGAATGGAGCGTTTTCAAGCCTAGCTGATGGCTGAGTGTGAGGCAACATTGCAAATATTAATTGGGACTCTATTCTTGATGCTAAAAGACAGCAGGGAATAAAGAACAAAGTCATAGTGAGCAAATTGCCTGGAAGAAAAAGATGCTGCCACTGACTAGAACAAGTCACCTACTGTGTTAACAAGCTGGACCTTCATAATGTTTTTAGGGTTTAGTGTGAATTTCCTCCACACATAAAAATATTTTCAATCATGCAGGGAAGAAAAGACCAACTTCATCCACATTTTTTCGGGGCAACACAGATGCCCACCTAATGCGACCTACTCACTAAACTGTTAAGAGCACAGGCTGGGCAGTATGACCAGGGACAGTCACTGCCATCCCTTTACCAGGGTCTTGAAACACTCAGCTTCCTCTTTCGAGTAATGATGAAAATGAAACAATCTGAAATGGAACATCTGTGAGCATGGAAAGCCGGGGACATGAACAGCTTCTGTCAGAGCAAGATGCACAACCTGCATTATGCAGAAATACGGCGAGGAAGGCATGAGGCTCCTGGAGCAGCAATGGTTAGGCAAAAAAATCAAGACAGTGTACAAATTAAATGGTGAGGGGATCTCTTCCTTTTTTTTTTTTTCTTTTTTTTTTTTTCTTTTTTTTTTAAATTTTAATTAACCACCTTGTTTCCAACTACACCATCTGTGGTATCATGTTTGGTCTTTATAAGGTTCTCTCAAAAGAAAGATAATTATGAATTTAGTAACAAGATAGTACTTTTAATATTTCCTGTAATATGTTTTTAAAGACTTATCCATATGTTTTCAGAAGACTGTATCATAGACAATCAGTGGGAAGCCAGGAATATGATAATAAATGCCTGTGGTAGCAAAGCTAAGAAAGAAAATAATGGTGATCTCTCCAAGGCCTGTTTCCTGCTCTCTCTCTACAGCAATAGGTGGTAACATTTTCATGTCCAAGTATCTGGTCATTGGAGCAAAAAAGGCAGCCTCTACCATGAGGAAAATGGGTAAAATTGAGGCATATGAACATAAAACAACATCAAAGAAGAGAATAAACAATTTTCCTCCTTAAAAATCATAGTTTTAGGGTAGCAGCAGCTACAAATTCGAAACAGGTTGTGTGAGCTGCCTGACACACCACATTACATTACATTACTCTGAGCACAACATGATGATCCACTCTAAAAGCTGCAGAGATGAGTTTGAGAGCTGGTATCACAATGACACGAAAAAAAATCTGCCATAAATCTGGGAGGTGTTTTTTGGCAATTATCTATTTAGAAATACTTCAAGTACAACAAGAACAAAGTCCAAAGCACAGCTTGTAAACTGCCATAATTTATTAAATTGAGGCCATTTTGTGACCTGGGAGATATAAAACTGAGCCTCTGGGAAAAAGAAACAACCAAGAAATGAAAAAGTCAGAGAGCACTGCTGTAAAAGGTAAACCATTTAAAAAAGTTAAAGATGGAAAAGTCCTGCTAGGTCTTGTAAGTCAGTGCCCTTACAAGTGCATGAGAGAGAGAGATAACAAGAAAAGCGCTCTGGGCTTGAAGATCACACACTGGCTGAGGTTGCAGTGACAAATTACAGAGAAAATGGCCAGCCACCTCCAGGGAGGGTCTCTGCTGTGACCTCAGGGGAACCAGAAACATAGGGCTTGCCTAATCTTGGCACCTGCCTATTACGTCTCTCTTGGGAAGAGAATTATCTTGGAAAGACAATCATAAATATCCCCCTAAAGCTATTCCTTTTCCATTGCTGATATATAAAAGACAGTGAAAAATTCCAGGTATGAGAGGACACTGGGTCAGTGAGGGCAAAATGGGAGAGAATTTGGTAATGGATTGGATCCTTCTGGCCCAGCTATGTTTCCAATTATTCATAGGAATAGGTCAGTGACAGTCGTGCAAGCTGCTTTGCTCAGAGGTAACAGAACCCAGAAATGAGCAGCAGCAAATAGAAAAGAAATTGGAGAAAATAGGAGAAAAGAGAAACGACAAGGACAGGAGAATCCTAGCTGAATTTATGCTAGCCCAAGCAGTACTGGGGAATAAGAATGGCTTTCACAAATGTCCTATAGGGGAAAGGAAAGCCAGCCAGAAAGTGGTTTCATTAATAAGTGAGAGAAAGATGAAAAAACCAGTACTTCGTCCAAGGCCAAATCACCCCATATTTTTTTTTTTCCCAAATAAAAGAGAGAAAAAAAGATGCAACAATTGGAAAATAATGAAAATTCTATCTAAATAGCCATTATTTTAGTGCAGGCTGCAGGAACAGTTGGAAATTTTGAATATCCACCATACAGATCAGCCAGTCTGGTTGCACTCATCCTCAGGTGATGAGGGAATTAGCCAGTTAATTTACTGAACCATTGGTAATTATTTTTGAAAGTCATGGAGAACTATGGAAGTCCCAAAGGCTGGAAATAAAGCAAATATAGTATTGATTTACACAGAAGGAAGAATGATCTTGGCAATTACTGCCCAGCACTTTTATCTTCAATCTCCAGTAAAATAATCGACCCAGCAGTACAAAAAGAGCTATTAGAAAACTTCAAGAGGGCATTGGAAACATGAGCAACAAGTGACGTGGGATAAAGAAAGAATCCATTCTAGAGGGAGTTATTGATGTCTTATATATAGAAGACTAGAATCAAAAGGTAAAGGATAAAAGTAATTAAATTGGAACAGAAGTCTCCCTTCAGCAACACTTAAGAGCATGCTTAAATCTTTCCAAGTCAGATTTGAGCAACCACTGCATGAAAGGACAGGCTTGTTTGCATTCACACAGTTCACCAATGGGCATAAACAATTTGCTTAAATAAAGACCTACAGGAAGAGCAACAGCAGAAGGGAGAGTGATAAGGAGCCCTGCACAAAACTGCAGCAGAGAGACTGATGAGGTAGCAGGAGCAAGATGTTCACAGGGTTCCTTCCAGTTTTGACTCTGAGTAATACCTTCATTAGAAATGCAAAAGATGTTACAAAGTGCACACTCAGCAACAGAAGAGAAAGGGCAAAACCACAGCAATACATATGTATCTAGAGAATTAACAAGTGAGAAGTAACAAAAGTAAATTCAATGTAAAACAAAACCTGCACTAAGCCCTACTAAAATAAAGCAAAGCAAGATGTTTCAAGAAGGAGAAACCCCAAATAATGTCAGGCACTCAGGAAGAACAAAACTGGACAGCAAATTGTTCATTGCTTGTAAGTTATGGATAAAGCCAGTAGATCATAGTGAAGAGGGGTGATGGACTTTTTCACTTGCTCCATGCTGGAGCAGGGGAACGCACACTGAGAACCCTCATTAGGTACCACAGTACCTAATTAGAAAAACTGGAGAGGGTGCAAAGAAAAAAAGGTAAGAATTAATAAGGTGTCAAGGTACAGCATTTGAGGAGAGACTAAGACATTAAAGTTTCATTATACAGCTTTGCTGTGTTACAAGACTTCAATCATGCCATCCACTGCATGTCCTATACAGAGAAAATTGCAGAATGGTCTGAGAGATGCTCATATACAACCACTTTTTCTGATATCTGTAGCTCCATTTCTGGCACAGAGACAAAAATTGTGAGTTTACTACAGCTCAAATACCTCCACACAAAATGGAAAGGTAAAGAGTGGATTTTATGCTGCTTGCAAAAGCAAAGATCAGATGTCACAGCTTAGAGAAAAGGGAAGTGGCACAGCCTGCTTCTAAACCTGAATAACTCTAACATTTTATATACATAAGATAAAACTACCTTTGAGATTGCCCCTCCACAGCCCTACCTGAGATAGATAATAACAGCACATCAGATGTATCCCTGGTATCAGGGTTCAGGATTGGGGGTCCCTCAAGGATACTAAGCTCTGCTTCTGCAATTATTTTCCAGCTTTATTTTTTTGTACTGATGGTAATAGAATTTTCCCCCTTAAATTATTTCCTTTTTTCTTACCATCTCTCACTCAGATTATCCCAATTATTTATCATTACTCCTTGCTATTTTTAATGCTTAACATCTGTTTGAAGAATGCATACTCAAACCTTGAAAAAGAGTGACATAGTTAATTCTGCTAGTTTATTGAAGCAAATTATAGGTAGACAATGGTAAGAAAATAGTGTCAGAAAAACATAGAAATGAGGGAACATGTATGGCTGGAAAAATCTGATAAATTAAATACAGATATAACTGCTTGGCAGAAGGTCATGTAGGTGGTCAGCTATCATTTCTAAACCCCTGATTTAAATCAGACACAGGCCAGAGTTGACAAAAAACTTAATAACCATTAATGACCTCGTGCTGTCAGCTCAGGTCTGATTATTAGCAGGTAACTGTCCAAAAGAGGTGTGGGCTCACATACATGCACAGAGCAGCAGGCTGCCTGATTACCTACTGCTAAACAGGTCAAGATGGGCATGAAATATCTTTTTGATGGCAAAACATCAGCTCAGAATTCAGAACTGAGAGCTGTGCCTGGATGATGGTGAGAAAGAGCACTCTAGCTGCATTCACTCTCTGGCATTTCCCTTTGGAAGAGGATTCCCCAGGAAGGCTACAAAAGACTCAAAAGCACCTCCTTTTGCCTGCCTGCTGCTGCACGGCCGTATCCTGACACGGAGGTGGAAAAGCAGCTGTGCTTCTACAGGGTCCCCTGTTACTATCACAACTCCCAGCCTCATTTCTGTCTTCCAGTAATATTTTCAATCCCCCAGCTTTTCTAGATATAACGAGAAACACCGTAGCAATGCACAGTTATGGCTGCTGTAGGATTTTGTTTCCAAGATCTTATTTTCATTTTTGCAGGAGTATCTGTATCTTGAGCCAAAACTTCCCAAGACTGCTCTATGCCTGAGGGAAAAATTTCTTTTGTCTTTTTGAAGGCTTGATCAAATGCTGTACAGCCAGGGGTTTAGAACAAGGAGACAAAAGGGAAAGGATGTGGCTTTTTTTATAGCAAAAATAGTTGCGACTTTATTTGAGCTTTTTTTATAGTTTCAGCCACAAAGAGATCAACTGCAAAAATGTTTGACAGGATGGTAGCTTTTACAGAAGATATTATGAGGTTTTGAAAGTCATATTTAGTGACGCAGGCAATTTTGTGCACATGCTCTCCTCTCTCAGCTTCAGCACCTCTAATAATACAACTTCCAAACAACATTTTCTGAAAGGGCTGCTTGCTGTCTCAGTCTTTCTGACTTTGCTTTTTTTTTTTTTTTTTAATTATTTTGAAATGCTTCATTGTAGATTCAGAAAGCTGTTGTGAGTTAAAGAACTGCTCATATAACCTATCTGCATTCAAAACAAAGGAGTGAGAACGGGGAGAAATACAAAAATGACATCTCACAAAATATACTCAAATCCTTCAACAATATTAAGGGAGCATTGTCCCTGTGGGTTACCTATTTACTTTTGACACTTTTTTGGCTTAATCTCTGCCTAGATAAAACACTAACTTGTGGCCAGTTTTAGTTCCATCCTCTAAGGAAAAAAAAAATCAGGCAATGGTTAATAAAAGCAAGAAATAGGTTATTTTCCATCAACTCAGCTGCAGAATTTCTTTAACCAAAATGCCTGACACAGCAGCTATCACATTTCTGAGGACTCTCCAAAGATTTACAGCAATTTATTCTCAAAAAAATTAAAATTAAATCTGATTTTAGGAGCAAAGAGATGGGAGAATTATTGCCTGGAGGATTAAAAGAAAAAAAAAATATCTCACTGAAAGTCTGGGTAATAAAGTCAGAGTCTTTCAGCTTTGGCCGTTCACCGGTGGCATTTTTCAAATACACATATATTAAAATATATTAATATTTCTACTGGTCTGTGAGGTATTACTGACTCTGCCAGAGTCTGCCATTCCTGAGCAAGCAGTCTCAGGTGCCAATGACAGGCTTCAGCAGCTACACAAGGAAGCCTTCCAACTCACCAAGGTGAATTAGAAGCCTAGCAGCATTGTGTTTAATATCCCCCTTGGAAAGGTACAATTCTGTCGGCAGTACAGCACTCAGGAGCCCCTTCAGCACCCTAGCCTGGAAATCCCTAGGCCATCCTATTTCTTCATGCCTTTCTGAGCTGGCTGCTCCCTTCCCTCAGACGTCCCGAGGCAAGGATGCCTGCTCCCCAAAATAGCTCAGAGCTGACAACTTTACCTGTGATGCTTGCTCAGCCCCACGGTCTCTGATGCACAAAAGAACCAGCAGTGCTGAAGTGAAAGATAAGAATTTTTTTAATTGCAGTCGATGAACTACTAGGATTTTGAATCATTTTTACATCTTCAGCAATTTTTTATTAGCATCGCTTTGAGGAACATTAAAAAAAAAATGTAGTTCATGAATTCTTTTGGGCTTCACTCTGATTTTGGAGTTGAGTTAAATGTTAAATCACAAAGGACTAAAAATATTTCTTACTGGGTTTTCTTTAAATTTAGAATGGTGAATAACAATGCAATTCCACTCCTTTTTAGTTGGCACTGGTAAGGCTACGTGGCAATTATTCTGTCTGGTTTTGTGTCCCCAGACACAAGGATGTTCACCAACAGAGTGAACTAAGCAGAGGGCCACCAAAATCCTTCTTGCTGTGTGAGAGAAAGCTGAGGAGACAAGGTTCATGCCAGAGGAAAAAAAAACCCAACAACCTACCAGCAGCCTTAGCAACCTACCAGCAGGACTTAGACTGACTGAGAAGATGGAAGCAGGCTCTTCACTGAGGTGTGTGATCATAGAACAGGATCGTGGCCATAAAATGAATAAGGGGGTGTCCAGACAGGACATAAGGAGAAACTTTTCCACCATAAGACAGTTAGACTTTGGTGCAGATTATCCAAAATAGTTGTGCAGGCTCTGTCCTTGAAGGTTTCCAGTGCCTGACTGGATAACCCAGAGAAGCCAGCTCTAACTTCAGCAGGCACTGTGTGGAGATAAGGTGTTCCCAAAGCCCTTCTCCCGGACTATATGGTTCTGCAGCTCTCCCAGGCACTGCACACTACAAACTAATCAACATTGTAGGCACAGTCTGTGGTGAGTCTATACAGTGATTATCTTGGTAGATCTCAAGGACTTGGAGGAGGCGTTGAAGGCATCCCTCCTCTTTTACTTCACATCTGGGGATTTCAAGAACCATTGCCTTCAAGCTCTGGACCATTCCTATAGCCCATAGTGTTAATGACCTAGTGTACTGGCACTGCATTCAAGCCTGTCCTTGAGATATCCTGGATGAGTCTGAATTATTTTGATCTTCTGTTATTCTGTTTGATATTCTGTTTCATGAAGCAGAAACATCCACAGAAAGAAGCAGGAAACTTTAAGGGAGATTTTAATCCAGTGCCTTGATACAGAAGGCTGCTTTTTTCTGCTTTCCATTTGCACAGTTCCTGGAGGCACAGTGTGCCACATGGATGTGCAGTCGGAGCTTTAGCTGGGGCTCATAAATAGCAATGTTTCCCTTAAGTATTTGTCGATGTGTTTTTTTGCTCCATTTGGAACCACTGGCCATTTAAAAATACTATTATTAAGTGCTTATGCAGTTGCAGTGATCCAGTTCTGCAAAAGGTGCTTCTCCAGCCATCATAACTCCGTATTGAAATAGCTAATGATTTTCACAAAACAACTTTTGTGGTTACTGAGCAGACACACACAGCCCCACACCTGTCAGAAAGAGCATGCTAAGAAGAAAGAGATTTCTCCTCACCTGACTTGTTCTTCTCATGCCTGCTTTCTGAGAGTAAGGGGACACACAAGAGACTTCGCTGTCTAAATTGGGAAAGTTATTTTCAGCATACTCATTTCAGACTACTCTCTGCCAGACAAGGCAGTAGAGGTGGAGGTGTTTGGGGCTTAGGGACTGAGCACTTCCATATTCCCATTGCTGGATGGGACTCAAATGTTTTACCATCCTAACCTCCTTATCCGTCCAAGCAACAGTTTCTCCACATAGAAACACACAACCTTCTGCTAGAAAATTAATGGAAGTCCCAGAGCTGTGGAGACAGTCTTGAGGACTTCAAAAATTGCCCCAGATTGTAGGCAGATCAATGCATATACCACTATGTTTTAAACAGGCACTCTCCCCATCCAAGCTCATGTTCCTGTTTTATCTGTGCATGCAGCCACAGGCTGCCTGCCCAGACAGCTGAGGACAGTGATCTGGGAAGCACACTGGACTCCTCCAACCAAACCCACAAGTAACAATGCAACAGCAAGGGAGGCTCCATTTCCAGCTCTGGAACAAATTCATGGCATTTTCTGCTGCAGCTGTCTCCCTGCCAGAACCCAGTACAGGGCTTGCTTTGGATTACCTCACTGCAAAGTGTCAGAGCAGAAGGAGCTATGACATTGTATATTGGAACCTCTGATGCATCAAAATTACACCTTTTATACAAAATAAAGACTAGATCTGGATTTGATTAAAGACACCTGCTGGACAGGCATTCATGGCAAAGAAACCTCTACTTGGAGTGCAGACTTTGGCACCAGGAGCTGCACTGCTGTTTGCCTGGACAGAAAACCATCTGCAGTATCTGAAGAAGGAGGGAAAAACAGCAGCCTTTTCTTTCCCTCTGCTGGCAGAAAGGAGAGGAGCACTGTAGCTTTATGCTCATCCCGAGCCCTCAGAGCTGGATGCCTCATACCTCCTTCAGTAAAGGACATGTAACTAAAAACAACTGTATGGATTTTTTTCTTCTTCTTTTCCCCATTATTTAAATTTACCTCCTTTATCAAACTGCATTTTTTTAAGATTAGAACAAGTGTTTACAGCCTGGTTACATACTCTTGACAACAATGTTTTATAATGAACAGACTTGACAGCCCTCTAATATTGACTCTCACATTAAAAAAAATGGATTGAAATTTCCAGCAGAATAATTATACACACATAAAATCAGTGCTTAATGAGCTTTTTCTAGGAGAGGTAAAACCATTGAATCATAACATGCAACTTTCATATCAAGGGCAACCATCACAGTATCAGGGATTTGTAGCCTTGCATGAAAACAAAAGCCCAAAATCTGTACTCTTTTTAAAATACGTGCAAGCTATCAATTTCTCTGAAGTGGCATGGGATGTATGTCAGGGGCAATTAATGCTGCACAGTTTCACATTACTCTTTATCCTGATATCAGCTCTGCACTGTGAGGCTTCCAGTTGATCCAGTGACCTCCACACAAATCAGCCTGTTCACATAAAGTAATTATTCACCTTTGCATAGTTCCTCTCCCAACCTCCAAAAACATTCTCGTAAAGCTTAAAAAGGACACTTTGGCTGGCTGGGAATTTTGTTGTTTGCAGCCGGGGCCCTTAAACATGCTAATGACAAAGGACAGAGGATGGGGAAACAGCCTCCTCCTAAATGCCAAAACCCATCATGTGCTTCTGACACTTCTCATTTGCCATGGACAGGAAGACAAAATATGGTAAGGTCATTGTCAAGTTACTTCAAACCCAGCTGAAGCTCTCATCTGCCAGATGTCTTATGAGCAAGTCGAGGTTTTTCGTGAAATTCCATATCAATTTCCACACCAAAGAGGTTCAGATAAGCTTACACCTCTGCCTGAACCTCCAAACCTTTTGAAGTTTGCCATCACTGTCATTTTTCTCACATACTGCTTTCTCTCACTCTGAGCAGTTACAGAACTACCCAGCACTGATAACCATGAAGAAAATGATAGGAAAGAGGACTTAAAAATAGAAGCAAAAGTAGTGTTTTCAGAAATTACAGGGTGGGACATGGAGAATTATGGCCAGTGATTCAGGGAAATCCTAACACAGGGTATCTGGTAAATATGCCTTTGAGCACATGCCAGTAAACCTAACACAGACATTTGCTTGTGTTATTTTATACCTCTGCTCATGCTGACCTGTCGTGCTCAACCATCTAATCTGAGATGACAGAAGGAAGACCTACATGCAGGAAGATGTGGGCCTGGCAGCCAGGAGATGGCTTTCATTTTTTGGCCCTGTTGCCTGCTGTCCTGGGCAGGTCACCTCACCTCTTACTGTACACAGAGGAGTCAGAAGATCTCTCTCCTTCCTAGGTTATGGTGAGGCTTCTCTCATCTTGCACTGAAGATGATCTTCCAGTGAACAGCTAGCATGTTTGACTAATATGAAGGTGGGCTAAATTTTGGTGCTCCAGTCACCTTGGAACACGCAAAACCCCATTTTACCCCTGAAAAGCTGGGATCATTAAAGAAGTAGGATCAACACTTTCTTCTTTAGGACTGTAGGTGGCAGAGAAAACTGAGAGGGCATAGGTGAAATTTTGAATAATGAAAATAAATTAGGAAATTGAACTGTTGCCTGCAAACCAGAGGCACAATTCCCTATGGTGCCTTTTCCTGGGGCCAGGAGCACAATGGCTATTTGTTATCAGCAGAGGTGTAGTGCTGCCATGGTAATTGAAACAGACTGCTCCCTCCGGCATACACCAAGCAGCAGTGGTTTACTGTGAGGGAGGGCTAGACAAGTAGGAGAATGGAAGAAAAAAACATGTAAAATATGGGTGAAAGTGGCCATGAATAGCTAAAACCATGACTTCATTGTGTTCAGCATCACACTAAGCCCAGCAATGCCACAGGTAGCAGATCAGCAGTGCCCATTTACCTACAGCTTTGTTTCCAGGAGAGCAGTGCTTGCCTTTCACTCACAGAACTCTCCCTCAGGCTGACAGGTTGGCAATTGCTGCTTGATCATTGGAATATTTTATGCAGTTGGAATCTCCTGCAGGGATGGGCATTGCAGTTCTGGTGTCTCCCCTGGTTTCCCCAGCTGTTCCATGCCCAGATATATCTTGAGCTATATCTTTGTAAAGAGTCAGCTGTTGATCATGATCAAAACATCTGTGGTTGGAAGAAAAGAGAGAGATTTGCTTCACTTCTCTATGGTCAGGACAAAGATGGACAGTATTTTGTTACTAATAGCGTTTTGCTCTGGTTTATGTTCTTTTAATGTACTCCCTAGACTTATTCTCTGTAATTTCTCACTTTATAGAAAAAGACCTGTGGGTTTCCTTCAGCTCTCAGCCAATATCTACATAAAAACTCTGGATACACAAGAACATGTGGACAGAGCACCAAAATAAGCAGTCTTGACCCTTTCTTTTATTGTTAGTAATTGGGAGCATTGCTACTGCTCTGAATCACAGAGACGTTCAAGCTGTGCTGGATGCTGGTGGGCAAGACTCAAGAGCACAGCTCCAGCCCTGGGTGAGCATGGTCTGGGACACTGCAACAGCCGGTGAGGAGACTCAGGTCTGGGATTTGATGAATGGTCTTACTCCCCAAATCCTAGAGTCAGATGTAGACCTCATATCTCAAATTATCCCTCTTAGAAATAATATTCCTAGTGATGGTTGGACCAAAGAAAGAGCAGTGAATAGCTAAAATTCTGCAATCCTTTTTCTTAGTACACACAATATTTCATGAGATCTCAGAAGGGAACTTGGATGCTAAATTCCCATTTCCTTTACAAAGGCTGTTGCAGGAATGCATTGGTGGAGAGATAATGAAAGCCAGCAGCTCATTTCATCATTTTGACTTCCAGAGTGACAATAATAAAGCTCTGGGCTCCTGTTTCATGTTTTTTCCAACTGAACAGCACTATTTTTGCAACCACCAAGCTGGGGATTTACTGCGTCATGCTGTTCTGGAAGCTCAGCAAGAGATTGAGAACCACTCTGGATTTTTTCTTCCCCTCACATCTTTGCTAGAAGTAAAGGTCCTACAGTCCAGATTCTGGAGCAGAGGCTTCCTTGTCACCATTCCACCTGTTAGTCATGAGCAAGTCGACTTCTTCCATAACAGAATCATGGGATCTGTGATGCTAAGACGAACAGGAAGCAGCAAAAGCTATTTTAATTACCAAAGATAGAACACATTTGGAGGACAAATCTAAAATCTACTGATCTCAGTGGAAGCCTTTTTCCACTGAACTAAGCAGGCTTTTGATCAGATCCCTAGTTAAGGAAAATGTTCTTGCTGCTATTTAGCTCTTTTTCACTGTAGGCTGATCAACCTCTGCCTTTGTCACTTGTCTCATAGTTGACCCTCTGACCAGCCTGTACAGAAACACTGGCGCCTTGACTTGGCTGGTTGTTCTGCCTTTTACTTCACCTCTCCTCTTTTCTTTTCACCTCTTACTTTTCCCTGCTGTTCTTTCTGGTTGCTCTATGCTCATTTTGCTGACTCCCAGGAGAAGAGATGAAGTTTTACAGAGGAGCAGTGAAGCTGAAATGGCTGCTACTGAGAAAGAAATCCCTGGGTCTTCACAGCCCTGCAGAACCGCAGAAAAGTACAATAAAGATGAGAGTGGTGAAGAATGTATAAGAATGGAAATTGCTTCAAAGGGCCCATGAGATTGCTATTGCTCACGAACCATGAACACCACCTCTCTAAGTGGCAGGGACAGTTTCCCCACTCTCTAAGAGATTCTTACCCTCCTCAGGACATCTGCAGGAGGCCATTTCTGAAAATTGTGGTTCGAAAGCCTGTCACCTGATGTGACTCCTGGGGGCAAAAGCAGCATCACTTCAATACAATCCCAGCATGAAAAAGTTAATAAAGTATATGTCACTGAGAAACCAATTGTACCTGCAGGGTAGGAAAAGGTCACACATGAATGCACGAAAACTGGACATGCTGCATAAACTGTTGATTGAAATCTTCTTTTCACTCATATGTGAACACTTTGAGTGCAAACAGGATCAGGACTCAAAGAGAAATAAGACTGGCAATTTTTCAGATTAATGAACTTTGTCTGGACTTTCTTTCATTTTCTTTTTCTCATGGTACACTGGCTACTTAGATGTTAGATGGGCTGGATGTACTTTCTACTTCCACTTGTAATTAAAATACTGTATATAAATATTATATACAGGAGAAATAAAAGACTTTGGGCTACTGGCTTCTTCTTTCATGATGTAAAATTCTGGAAGAATTTGATAGCCTCTCCTCTGAATTTCAAAGCAGATGTTACTTGGTGCCAGCAGTTGGATCAGTCTGTGGTGTAAATGATCGTGAGCACAGTGACAGTGCCTTTGATTTCATTACAGCAGCTCCTATAACACTGTGTCATGTGCTTTATGGTCTTAAAAATAACAATTGCATAAGCACAGCCTGCAGTGCCAGCAGTTATATTATCTCCAGGACAAAGAGAGATGCATATGGACTTAATGAAGAGAAAGTGAAGCATTCGTTAAGACTGTAAATGAAATAGGAAATTATTTCATCTAGAGGAGCATATTGGGTACCATTGCTTTGTTATCTGATTTCCTGTTGCACTACTAGAGACAGTGTGTTTTAATTAAGGTTTTATAAAGACTTCATTGAGAAAAGATTTATGGAGCCAGATTCTGTTATTGTGGTTCTATCAAAACCAAAGGGCTGTGTGGAGTTGCCTAAAATTTTCCAGAATTCCCTTGTAAAAGCAAGCTGAGGAAAAGCTATGATTAAAGTATGCAGACATATCCTTTCCATATAGTCATATGACACTTCTGTCATTCTGTCATCCTGATTTGAAATCATTTTTTGTTCTTAACTTTTAAACAAATTTCATGTTGTATAATATAGTAGATTGCACGTAATCAGAAGCATGTTCATAGCACTCCATTTTGCCCTTTGTATGTTTTGCCCATTATTCTGTGCAATATAATGCAAAACAAGAAGTCAAATACATAAGGAAATAGATCTAACTGCTTTAAAAGCACTTGTTTCTGTGGATAATTGAAATGTCTTTCAACATAGTTCTTATTCATAGGAGTGATGCTCTCCAGCAAGTCAGATGTTCATCTTCCTTCATAGCTTAGATTCAAATCAGATGAAAAATGAAGAACAGGAATTCAGGAAAGCCATTTAAGAAGAGAGGAAAGATAGAAAAGTGTTTTCACCTTGACACTAACAAAGCTAGAAAGGCACAGAAAAGCTTACTGGAGAGATGTATACATGCACACACACACACACACCTGTGCACTACAGTGTAATCCTTGCTCAGTCTCCATATATTTGGTCCCTGGCTCCATTTTGACAATTGATATAGCAACATACACTGAAAGTGCTTTTTATACAAAGCTTGCAATTGCAATACACAGGATATGAAAGAAGCATCATCACCTGGTGGAAATCAGACCCAGAAAGACAAAAGCTCACAAAGTCACTGATGTCCCTTTTAATCCCATAAGAGCTGAATGCCTAAAAGTCTTTAAAGATTTGCCCATAAACAACAGCTCCAAGGACCCAAAAAACCATACAGCTGAGGGACGTACATAAGCCAGATATTTTTAATGTCCTAATTGAATGCTTTACCCCCCTGCAAAAGGCAGTTTCCTCCCAGCCTGCATGAGACTGCTGCTCATGTGGCATTCATTGCCTTATGTTCTCCTGTGATAACGGGTTGTAACCGTATGCACAGTAGTCTAAGCTGCTCTCAAGTAACAAAATGATCAAAAACCAAATAATGTTCACTACCACAGCTTGCTTCAATAGTCATAATTGTACAAACAAAAGAAATCCTCTTTCATTTCTTATTAAATGCTTTGATGGTGTTAGAGGGAATGTCCTGAATTTTTTAATTTATTATGTCATATTAATAGAGCAAATAATTCTAGGGAACTGAAAATCTTTGAAGAAATGCCTTTCAATCCCAAACCAGAAAAGATTATTGGGAGTAAGCCTAAACTCTTTACAAAAAAAAGTAAAATGACCAGAGCAGAGTCAATGTCCACTGTTATGGGCTGCATCATTCATACAGCACAAGACAACTGCTGAATAACCCAGAGCTATAAGGACCAGATTTTGCTCAGAGTAAGGTCTTTATCAGAACTGGCAGTAGAGAAATGTGCAAATGCCTGAAAAGCACATAGAGATGGTGCCACGATACCAACAGGCTCTTGAATATTTCTCCTTCTAAGGTACCTACCATGTTACCTGAAGGTCAGACTACTTTCAGTTAAGACCAAAAGCTGCAGTTCCTGTAACAGAAGAATTGTTTAAGATCCAAATGAGAGGTGAGTTTTTATTAATCTCTCTGAAACTGCTAACTTTTCCCAAGCCATGATATTGGTATGTGAAAACGTTATTAGCCATTTCTTAAGTCAAAATTGCTTAACTTGCCTTCACATTGGCACTGACAAGACCATCCTAAAGTCTCTTTTTACTAAAGCACACTGCTCTTTCTCACTGAATTAGTGCCAAGGGTGCATGGAGTCCTGCCCAGACAAATTAATCAGGAAAAGAAGGAAAGAGGGAAAGCTGTGGCCATACCAAAATCAATTGAAACACCTGCAACAGGCATCTGTGTGTTCAGGATGGTCTTTTGCTCAAGAAGGCTACAGCTGGAAGCTATATTTATCCTCTATCAAACACAATGGAGAAAAGAGAGCCTTTCCCAAGGCAAACATTTTGCCGTTAAAGACATTGTATATACATAGCTGAATATTCCCTGGGTCTGAGTTCTCTAGGTCAGATGCAAAGCTGCTTCTTAGGCACAGTGTCACCCAGTTTTAGTTTATGTTTGAAAATCTTAGCATTCCCAAGGAAGAAGTGTTATTGCTGCAGCAGTTGCACAGGTGAGCACCTCATACTTTGTACTCTGTGAAGGCTTCTTCCCAGCCTTTTGTTGGCTCTGGCCCTTGTCCCTGACCTGCCTGAGGGTGAAGTCTACTCTGGGCACAATCCCATCACTGTTGCAGTTAAACTCTGATTGCAAATGGAACAAGTTGTCTTTGGAGGGAAAATGTTTCTGATTCAGAGAGTGGAGTCAAGCTGCAACAGAGGGAGGATACCAAGTGATACAAAAGTATTCTAGGCATAGGAGCAGTGCAGTGAGCCTCGTGGGGGACACTACAGCTTATCCCTGTTCTCCAGTGAGCTGTGATACCATTTCCAGCTGTGTGGGAATAGGCTACATAGCATTATACAGAGGAGTTTCTACTCACATCAGTGATGGAAAGACGGGAAAAGATGGGAAAACATTTTTTTAGCTTCTAGAAAAATTCCAATTACAATTAGATTCTAAAGAAATGCTGAGTTATTAATTAATCAAAAATCTGTGTAGACAGTAAAAATGCAATGTCATTTCATGCAACCAAATGGAAGCAAGAAAGCAACATAAAACCATAGAAACCTTCGTGCTCATTTGTCACATGCTGACGACCACCAAAGTGCAGAAGGCACTTTCCTTCACTGTCACCCTCCCGCTGCCTGCTAACCCACCACAAGGCCCTGCAAGCAAAGTGCCACATCACCAAGCCACCGCTGAGACACACAGGAAGCAAGTCTTCTTTCTTCTTCATATGTATATATATATATATATACATACAGGAAGCAAGTCTTCTTTCTTCTTCATATATATATATGTGTGTGTGTGTGTGTGTGTGTGATTTATTTATTTTACCATGCAACTCCCTCCTCAGTGGAACATGTCCCAGTAGTGCTATGGGCTATGGCTAGAGAGCGAAGGCTGGGAATGCTCCTTACCAGCATGGCTGGTGGCACGGCTGGGCTCACCCGACTGTGGGAGACTTCTCCACTGCTGTGTGGGACAAGCTTGAAGGAGGCTTTCCAGTGTAATGAAGTAAGTGAGCAGGGACATCTCTCCAAAAAAAACACCCCATGCTTCAAAGCAAAACAAAGAGCTGAGTGGACAGATCTGCAGAGACTGGCTTGGGTAGTCAGTTAAAAAAATGAAAAATACTACTGTGTGCCTTTCCAGAAAAAAGACCTTTGCCTCATTCAGGAATTACAACTAGGAAAATGAAATATGAACTCCTTCCAGACCTGATATATTAAAAAACCCCATCCTTTCTCCATCAATTTTTACTGACAGCAAAACACCTGTGAGCGGCTTTAGGGCGGAAACTTTCCTCAAAACATTCTAGGATGTTCTTGGACATTGAGGCTTAAAATGTAATTTAATAGTCACATAAGAAAATAATCTGGAAGGTTGAGATCATCCAATCAGAGAATAAACAGAAGCTATGTATCTTATGAATGCAAATAAAATTCAAGAAATTTTAAATATCAAATGCATCCCATGACTTGTTTTTGAACACCCACTGATAGCTTGAGACTCTCTTACATATTATTTTTCTTATATGTACAAATAGCAACGAAAACAGAAAATGTCGAAATAGAAATTATTTCAAGCACCTGCGGGTTGCAGATAATATTCTCCTTTCTGCAAGAAGCAGTCCAAGAATATCTACATCCCATGGTACTATAAAACTCCCTTTCAAATTCTCTATTATAATAACACATTCTGTTAACTTTAATATTTTTTTCCTGATCATATAATTTATAGAAATTATTAGTAAAATATTTCAAACAGCAACTAAATTAGTCACAATGTATTAATAGACAAACTGGTAAAGAGGAAACAGAAGAGAAATTAATTGAATAAATTATTCATTATAGTTTATTCAGTCAGCTTTGATTTAAATGCTTGTTAATCCTTTGAGGGTTAATGTAGAACAATGTTACAGTGGCTCTGGTCAGGAATTGCAATAGATGAAGTGTGATTTTTTTTTTTTTTCTGAAAAGCAGCACTTTCAGATTTTCCATGAAATGTCAAAGCTGAATAAAAAATTATTTTTGGGCTCTCAGAACATATTATTTCACTAGTCATTTTCTCCAGCAGGAAAATAATAATTTGTTTCAATAATGTCAAAACATTACAGTACAGTATAGTATATTAGTACTATAAAGTACTAATATAAAACAATAAAATAATACAATATCATAAACCCTGGAAGTATAATAAATGTGCCAGATTATCTCCAATAAAAAAATTTATCAAAAGTGATAGCTATTCTGTGAAAGATTTTGACAGACTGAATTCTCTCCTGACCTTTCTGGACTGTGCCAAAAGTTCATGCTCTCTCTCCATGTCCATACTGTATGGCAAGAAACCCCTACTCAACACAAATGATGATTCTTGAATTACAATTTCTAAATTTAGCTATGAAGCTTTATCAAGAAACCTCCTCACAGGCACAATGTTTAAATCCTAGAATGTGGTGTTGGCTTGCCTGGATAGGCATAGAAACAGTCAAATATCTTGTTTCTGTAAGGACTGCCTCACATCTTGACATGGAGCTCTTTGTTTTGGTTCTATTACTATTTCATCATCTCATAGCAAAAAGATCAAGTGTTCAAGCAGAAATAAAGAAAGATTCACATCACACAGATTTAAATAGAAATCACACATTTTAAAGACCAGAACCAGGTGTCATAAAGAGCCCAGACCCAAGTTTACACATCCACCCGGGCTTTTAATGAGCCACAAAAGGGCTCACACTCTCTGTGTTTCCTGCTGTTAACAAGCTGTCCGAACACCTGTAAAGCCTCCCAGCAAGGATTCAACTCCTAAGCACAGTGACCTTTCCTGAGGATGCTCCTGATGTGGAAATACATGGTGACTGTGCACATAGACATTTCCTTGGCTGCAGTCTATCAAACTTCCTGTCTCTAACTTTCTCCAGCCTATAACTTGAGCAAGACATAAGTTTTAACTGTCCTTCCAGATGCTTATTGACTGCCCTCATCTAAAAATGAGCAATACTCTTTCCTCTGGGGTCTGCATGTGTGGAATCACCTCCTGTCAAAATGACGAAGGGCTGAACTAACTGCAGGCACACCAGTGTCTTGCCAGGAGGTTAAACACTGCCCCTGACCCATGGAGGCCCAGCTCAGCTCCTTAAACCAGCACATCAAGTAGACATGGATAAATGAGGCTTGCAGGAGTCCCTAAAGGGCAGTAATGGGTGATGTCCACAACCAGACTCTGGATGATGAACACAGTATAGACAAACACCGAAGTGGATGTGTGACACAGCTCCAGGTGGGAGGCTGCAGGGGACTCCAGCGAGCAATTGTCCCCTCCAGAAGAACAAGGTCTCTCAGTTACTTGAAACCTATGGAGAGGGTTAGCAGACAAATCTCAGGGGCAGCCAGGGTTTCTCTACACAGCTGTACAGGCTGGAAAATAACACTGCCTTTCAAAGAAAATGACACTTCCCTCTCCTTCTCCTCCCCTCCTGGGCCTGCCTATGGGGTCCAACGAGGATGATGCAGGATGGCAATAAAAGATAGATAGCATGGGCAAGCTCTCGTGTGCGGGAGTAACCTGGCACCAGCTGGAGCTGTGGCACCAAGAGCTGCCTGCTGGGCTGAGATCAGGGTGGAGGCAGTGCCCAGTCACCAGCACAGAGGTGCTTAAGCTCTTGTGTGTGTGCAGTATAATTAGGGCATAACAGCGTCTGGGGTTTGAAGGCTCGCTCACACTGTTCAGTTAATTATGATAGGTAATTTATATCTTTTATTGTTCTGTGAACTTGCAACTTCTATTTCAGTGAGACCAGAGCAACAGCTGATGTAAAATGTGCTCTTGTAAATAAACATGGTTTGCGGCTACTGGAGGGAGGATGTTCTACAGCAACAATCGTTCTCGGTTAGAATATTGGGGGGAAAATTGCAGCACATTAAGAAAGCAATAACACTCAACAGGGTGTGCATTCATCAGGCAATATGTATGCACAGGGAGCATGCAGGAGCATGGAGAGCAGCCAGCCATGCAGGCTTAGGTAACAATTATTCTGGTGAGGTGAGTCGGGCCCTGCTGATCGATGCACAAACCAGTGCTGAGAAGAAACATCCACCAGCTCAGCTCTCGCAGACTCCAAGTGCCACTAAGGATTTGCCACAGCAACTGGGCAAGTTGCACGCTGCCTCTGGGGTCCCATTTTCCTTAAGGATGAAATGGATTAAACTGACTTTCCCAGGGGAGTCACTTGTTCTGTACCAGGAAAGAGTGGCAGTACTGCTGCTGCTGCTGGCCGTGAAATGAGGATAATGTATCTTTGCAGATGATGGTGGGGAAACTGGCTAGCATGAGTGAGTCACTCATTGTGCAGGGTTGGTAGGAAGGGGGAGCAAGCCACTCCATTCAGCAAGAGTGGTGTTAATTCTCAGAAGGGTCTTTGCAAAGACTGAAGACAGCGAAAGTCATCAATATCTACTTAAGACTCCTGCTGGGTCTGACATAGTTCCCCAGGACCATGCCTCAACTGGTCATCCAAGGAGGTTGGCTCCACAACCACATGGCACCCTGGGGTGAACTATGCAGCAACTGTAATACCTTTGAGACACAGACTACACTCCCCACCTTAAAAAACAATATCAGAAATGGAAACAATTTTGAGGATCATTCCCCCACATTGCATTTGCAATTGTGCTTTTTTAGGAAAAAAAAAAAAAACCCAAAACAAAAAGCTTTTCATATGTGCTGGGTTTTCTTTTTTTGAGAAACCTAAGCAAATAGAAAAAGAAAAATATTCTTTCTAAAAGGAGAACAAATTTAGCGAGGCACACCTCAGAGAATCAGGCAAGCAATCCACAAAACAGCCTTCAAATGCTCCAGCTGATTGTTTCTCACACTCATGATGTATGTGCACATGATACGCATAAATCCACTTGCCTCACACAGAGAAAACAAAAAGGGAGCGAGTTCATGGACTGCTTTTCATTCACTCACCATACACATGTTTCATTGCTGAGCATATGTATGCAGGGCACATCCACAAAGAGCAGCAACAGTTACATATGGTGCCTACTGCTGTTAAGAGCCTGTCACAATGCACTTCCCAGTGTTTGAACCAGGGTAGGCTCATTTGAAAGGATTTTGCAAGCCACTCAGACTTACATTTTGGAGGAGATGGATAAGAGAGGGTTGTAGGACAGCTTTAATGTTATTTTTATGCACAATCATGAAGCTAAATTCCCTTCCTTTCTCTCTCTCCTCTCTAGTTGACATCTCACATCTACTTGAGAGAACAAATTGACCAGGAGTCTGCATCTGCCAAATAATTCTCCTTCTTCAGCTGTATTCATTAGCCATCTCTTTTCATTCTCTCCCTCTGCCCTTCAGGATTTAATTCAGTGTATTACTTACAACATATTCCTTTCCACAAACCACATTTCTTTAATCGAAAAGTAAGCCAGTGTCCTGAATCAGAGACAAGAAATTCCTCCTTATACTGTCCTGCCAACATCCATGCACAAGTAGACCAAATACAGAGTGTTGTGTGTGAATAGAGATACAAGTACTATAATTAGTGGAGGGTCAGGTCAGAATTTTAGGGTGCAATTTCATGGGCACACTCATTTCAACACTCTATTCCTTTTCCTTCCAACCAACCTAGCTTTTCAGTCCATTTTGATCTTGTTTTTTTTCACTGTCCGATTTTCTATCTTTTGTTTTGTGGTGTCAGACATGACCAAAGCTTGTGACAAGGTGAATTTATCTGTGATACACAAGGTCCTATACACATGACTAAAGGGCTAACCCAACAGAGTGAGATTATTGCTCCCCAGCCCTTGTGCATCGCCACAGAAAGTGCACCAATTCACTACAGCAGGTATCAGGATTGGCCCTGAAGTTCCTGTGTGATTCTCAATTCCAAATGAAATGCAGGCAAATTCCCACCAACTCAATTTGCGCATCAGAAATATGACACAAAATTGGGGGGATGGAATACCTCTTCTATGAAGAAAGGCTGAGAGGGTTGGGTTTATCTTGTCTGAAGAAGAGAAGGCTTTGGGGAAACCACAGAGCAGCCTTCCAGAACAAAAAGGTAACCTGCAAAAAAAAAGATAGAACCAAACTTGAGATAGGACAAAGTGTTTTAAACTAAAAGAGGGTTGATTTAGATTATGACAATGAGGATTGTGAGACATTAGTACAGGTACCTCAGAGAATTGTCCCATCCCACTCAAGGTCAGGCTGGATGGGGCTCTGAGCAACCAGTTCTAGTTGACACCTTTCCCTGCTCATTGCAGGGAGGTTGTACTAGATGATTTTTAAGAACCCATTCCAACAATTCTATGAATACAACAATTTTTTATTCATTTGTAAACAGATGTAGCTATTGTATTTTATTAAAATAAATAAATGCAAGCAGCGACTCAGCACAAATAGAAGGAATCTAATATCACCACAGTTAAGTAGGAAGTATCCTGTCATTATGAACCTGATCTTGCCTCCATATCACTCTTTAGCTTTGCAACAGTTAAACTTGTCTTCTTGAATGTTCACAGGCCAGATTTGATGATAATGTGCTGGAAATATTGCTGGAAAGTTTGGAGGTAAATGGGATAAGATATTTAGGTGAGGCAGCACTTGCACTACTTCCTCTCTTTTCCTTGGCCATCTTCAGATGCATTATCATGCTGTGAGGAGCCACCATTTTCCCTTTCTCCTGTAACACCTAGTACCTCTCCCAAGGAAAGGAAAAGAAGCCGGTCCCGTGCTCTGCAAAGGGCTCATCACTTGGCCCATGCTTAACAACTTCCATTCAGGACAAGCGCCAGATGAAACAGAAACATTATTTTGATGCAGGGACAGGTATTCATTAGCTAAGAGGTCAGCAGCCTCTCCAAGTCTCAGCAGCCCAAATCCATGCACAGCTTCAGAGGATGAACGTGGTGTGGGTGGAACAGGAGAGCAATAGCCAAATGCAGAGAGGAAGCAGACCCATGGAAGGGTGCAACTCAATTCTCTCTCCTGTGTGTACAGAGCAACAGGATCCCTTTATCTCTTCCAGCTTTGGATAAGCTTGAGCTCAAATTTCTGTTACTGCGGGTCTTGCCCTTGTTTTCTGCTTCAGAATGCAGTAAAGCACAATGTTCTACGACTTTGTAAGCATTCTAAATTACTTCACATATGGTTTTGAATGTTTGACAGATTTATACTAAATATAAATGGTTTTTATGAAATAACTGTGTGAAAGTGTTTCTTTGCAAATCACTGTGTCGGCTGTGAGCAGAACTTAAACCCAAGGCTTAAAAATACCAATCATAGCTTCAATTTCACATTAGGCTGTCTGAAAAGCCTCTGGGAAATAAAAAACAAACCCACAAACATTTCAGCTTATGGTGCACCAAGGGGTTAAGATGAAGGACAAGAACAGAAATATAATTTTAATTGTGCATATTTTTCCTAGTTACTCCAGTAGTTTCTGCCTCATAAATTCTCATGACAATTGCATAGTGCTGAACTTATCTGCTGGGAATCCCAAAGGAAAGCCTTAACCCCTTTTACTTTCTTGAAGTTTTCTAATTAATTCTGTTTCCTTCAGCGAGAGGAGACAGCTTACCCAAATGACCAGTCCGGAAACAAACACTGACGTAGGTACTGCACTGTATGTGCTTTGTACTTTCAATTTGCCTGCCTGGGTCACAGAGGAATAGGCAAACTCATTCAGGTAAAATTAGAATTGACACAAACCTTGCTATTTAAATAGGTTTTTTTGAAACATGGGGGCCTATTAACCATTGCTTTGTAGGATGGATCCAGGGGCTTGTGTTAAGGCTAATGTCCCACAGAAGTCACTATGGGAAGGGTGGAATTAGGCCCTGGGTATTTTGTTTTCCCCAGCAGTGGCTGCCTGCTAATTGCAACTGTTGAATGCATGCATATTCATTACACCACGGAGCTTAGGAAACTGCAGATAATGTGCTGAATCAGACAGTAAATCAGACTGATTAAGATACACTTTGGTTTAAGAGACACACTAATCACACAACCTTATCTTTGGAGCTGACTTTCAAATCACAACACAAGGGATGCTTTAGGGAAGACAGGGACCTGAACATGTGTTTAATGTCAACCTCCAGGAGCAGTGGGGCTGTGGAGGGGTCCAGGTGTCTCCTGCAGGACTGGCAACCAGCACAGCCACTGCAGTGGGAGGACTGACAGTGCTTCTTGCTGAAACCCAAGTGATCTCAGATTTAGTACAGCTCCTCTTGGCTTCTACCACGCTCCAACAATGGCACAGTTCCCCCCATCCCATAAGCAGAAAGTATTGGGAGACTCCAGCAGAACCCCCAAGTGCAATCTTTGCAACCTAGGAGCCAACCCAGCCCAGTGTTTTTCACTCCTGTTATTTTTAATGCTACTCCCCAGGGTTCTGGATGTGATAAATCCTTGCTTTGGGGTAAGCTGGAGGAGGTCAGGTGGAAAACACTTAAACCCAGTCACAGAATAACTGCCTCAGAATATATACAAGTAGCTGAATCTGCAAGTCATGCCTCATGCTTGGAAACCCTGGAGACCTTATGGTATGAGATATTGGGAAATGTGTGCAGGCACAGGTGTGCTGGGACCTATTTCTGCTCCTCTCATCCTTGTTCTGTGGTATGGAAGACAACATGCATGAAGATGCCCTGCTGTATGCACAGTGGGGCTCCTTTTCACCTTAATACACATTTCTTTACTTGGCTCTCAAATACGCTGAGGGAGCAAATGCACTCTCAAGAGTTGACCATGGAGAATAATTGTGGATTCATTGTAGAGCACCTCTTCAATGATATCTGCTTTCAGTGTTAGTCATTTCATGTCTCTCTGTCCTATAGGAAAGGAGTTCTTCCTTACACAAGTAGTTCTGCATCTGCCTGGAAGCCACGTGTGGGAGAAGAACAAGACCTCTATATGTGTGCTCAGTGAGTTAAGTTGGGTTTTTTTGTGATAAAGGGCATGCTATGCTGATACCTTCAAGTCTTTAACATTCATGACTCACAATTTAAAGCCTGAAACGTGTGATGGTGTTTGCTTCCAGATTTAAGCTTCTGAAGCCCCCTTTGCTTTTGCTCCAGACTCATTCAGCTTGACAGTTATGTAAATTCCAGCCACTGGTCTGAAACTTTCATCCTGGTTCGAATGAGCAATGCCTCCCCTTCACACAACAACCATGTCTGAAAAGGTGCATGCACACAAGAAAAAGACACTCTCTGGTTTCAAAGTCTGCCAAGTGTTTGCAAACACATCTCATTTTTGTCTGGTTCACTCTTGGCCTTCTCTGTACAGAAGTGAAAGATGTGGGAGGAAATCTTCCTCCCCACTTCTTCTCTCTAGCTATGCCCTTCTCAGCAGCAACATGCACAAAAGGCACTGCAGTCTGTAAGGTGTGATTTGAAGGATGTGTTGGACTTGCCTACTCTGCTACAAATTTTTTGAGATCTGACAGCTCTGCTACCTTCCTCTGGCTCCCCATAAAACAGATATCCAACATAGGAGCATTTCTGCTGTGTTTGTGCAAAAGTCACACATGTTATTGCAAATAGTGGCAAAGGTAATTTCCAGGAGGATCTCACCAATGCCCCAACAAAAACTATGAATTAAACCCTAGGTCAAAGGATTCTGCATCTGGGGTGAACTTGTATCTCGTTCTGAGCATTAAGCGTCTTCTTCATCCTAGTTATCTGACACCAAACTCAACCTTTAGCCATCTTTAAAGCCTGCAAGTGTTCAGAGCTGTACCTTAGCATATCAGTCCTGTGTTTAGCAAGTACTAAAGCTTCTGGAATACACTCTTACATCTCCAAATAGCCACCATGCTCACTACCTCTGCATTAATTACCTTCACTTGCATTACTCATAGAGTGGGGCTGGGAAGACAGCAGAGAAGAAAGAAACAGATGTAATACATCAGTCACCCTAATAATAACCGAGGGAAGAAGTGGTGGATTAGGAAGCAGAAGTGAGGAAATGTTTCAGCTGAGGTTTGAATGCACATGACACAAGTTGGCATAGAGTTGAGCGAAGATAGATCTCTCACCAGCCAATTTTAGCTGTATGGCAGGTCAGAAGCAGAGCAAGACACAGAAGATAGCCTGGAGCAATCCACAGAGAGTTCTGGAAAGACAAGTAATTTCTAAGCAAAACACAGCCTGAGTGGGCAGTGCTGTTGTGGTCAATCCCAAATTAGCAGAGAACTCAGCATGGAGAAATGTGATCATGCCTTGAAATAATACTGGCAAAAATGGAAAAAAAAATGGAAAACAGCATCATTTGGCACATCTTTAAGTAGCTGCAGAGCAGGCAGCAAGAACACTGAGAGAGGAATGACTATTGGAAACAATACCTATGAGATGGAGTGGCAGAGTTGTACCTGCGAAGAAAAGGAAATCTGTAACTCCCATTTTCTGTGACCCTGCCTGTGCCACAAAGCAAGAAAAAACCCATGACAGGGTGGGGATAACAATGGTATGTAAATCCAAAGGATGACTGTCTGTTTCAGTTACTTCTTTTGATCACTGTGACACTACGGGGACTCTGTTCTAGCTCAAGGTACTGACCCAGTTGCTCAAGGTGCCATCTCTACCACCTCCCTACCCCCAGAGAGGATCACCCTCTTTATCAACCACAAGATACTTTCCTGTGCCCACAGTTCCAGCAACTGTTTTTTCTTTAAAAGGCACCTTGAGGCTAATGTCCTGAACAGCCCCTTCTCCACAGGTCGCATACCTTGAATGGCAGTCAGAGCAGCAGGGACAAAAAGCACTACAAAAGGAGCATTCAAGAGAGGCAAAACAGATAAAGAACATCTTTTGTGCTTTCAAAGCCTCTCCTATCAAGTTCTGCAGGTTTCTAACCGTCACTGCCAGAAAAATTCACATGGCAGAGAAACTCTCCTCATCTCTTGCTTGGCAGCAGGCTCTGCCTCCAAAGCAAATCGTTGAACTTGCTTGTCTGTCTCCACTTGACAATCTGATGTTGCTGCACAATGGATCACATTTAGGATACTAATATATTAAACCATGTATCTTCACTGCCTTGTACTAAGCATGTTAGGTATCTGTAGGAGGAACATATATATCTCTTTAAGGCACCTAAAGAATATGATATCAAGTTGGCAAATGACACTTCCTTTCTAAGATGAAAACAAACAAATGCTTCAAAGGAAATGGATTTCAACATATAATTTTCAGAAGTAGATTTTATAGGCCGATGTAGCTAGACTGTGTTAGTAATAAGATATCATCTTAAGCCCAGGGCAAGGGAAGAGGAAGCAGCAGCATGCTGCATAGGCAGACCTTTTGCCAACAGCAGAGATTAACTAGCATGCAGATATACTTTATAAGGGTCCAAATGGATGTTGAGCCACGAAGAGAGACTGCAGTTAAGTGGAAATAAGCTTTGCTGAATACATGAAATGCCAAAGGATCTGCAGAGGAACTCTTAGCTGAAAGAGCCATTAATCACTGTAGCCAGCTGCATCCCATATACAGTGCTCACCTTGTGAACCTGAAAAATATTACTGTAATAAGAAAAAAGATGTCCTTCAAAAGCTTCTTCAGGTGCCCTGTGCAGAGACTGCAGTAACTCTTTGGGACAGATTATTTTCTGGCTGTATTTCTTAGTAGGCGGATTCCTCTGCTCCATTTCCAACAGCAACTGACATAACTAACATCACTTTCATCTGTCGCAGTCACCTTCCCCTATCTTTTCCCAACAAAAAAAGCTCAGACAAGTGTGGGAATGGCAAGGGGGGAGCTGAGGGGGAAAGCAATAAATTGGATCATCCAGTTGTAAACTTCACCACCTCCTGCCTGCCCCAGGTAGAGCTAAAATTCCCAAAGGCCTTTCATGAAGGGCAAATACCATGCCTTCTTTTTTCTCCAATTCTTTTGATGTGGCTGTGATCCTAATCAAACAATGAAAAATAAAACCCCATGCATGGAAACAAGATCACCTCTGGCTTCAATCTGGCTTATATTTCCATCCCCTGGAGTTGAGTCAGCATCAGGCATTCCAGCTGCTTAAAGAAGAAAAAGGTGAGCTGCAAATATTTCTCACAGGCGGAGGCAGCAGCAGCCAGGAACAAGTGAGTCAATTCCCAGTTGGCCCCAAGAGCTCCCATCATCCTCTCTACATCAGCACATTTTAAAGTAGGTCCAATATGACCCTGTAAATTCCCCCCCACGTCACCACAGGGGCCTTGAGGACCTCCTCCTTCTCTACAATTCAGCTTTTATCTCTCTCTCTTTCTTATGCATATTGCATTTTATAAGTCACTTGCCCTAAAAAAGGTACAAAAAGTTGCCTGTGTATGTCAAGTTGCCTACAGAGAAGGGACCTTTCTAAGCAAGGGCTCTTCAGCTGGGATTACTCACATTAAATTGGAAGCTAACTCCTAAGGACACCAGGTCTGCTGCCTGGAACACCCATTTAATTTTCTAAAAAAAAATTGTTGTTATTCATAGAATACTAGATTGAAAGGGGACCTCAAGGATTATCTGGTCCAACCTTTCTTGGCAAAATGATGGTAGCAGCATGATCTAGATTAGATAGCTCAGCATCCTGTCCTGCCAAATCTTAAAAGTGTCCAGTGCTCAGGCGTCTAGCACTTCCCTGGGGAGGTTATTCAACAACGGCTGATTGTTTTCATTGTGAAAAATATTCCTCTTGTGCCTAATCAGAACAGCCTCAGAAGTACTTATATCCATTAAACCCCATCTTTTCTGTGTTACTCCTTGTAAAAAGAGATCGTCCATCTTCTTTGTAGCCTTTATATGCTGAAACATGGTGATAAGGTCTCCCTTAGCCTTCTTTTCTCAAGACTGCACAAACCCAGTTCTGTCAGCCTTTTCTTATATGTCAGGCTCTCCTATAACTGGATCTTGTTTGTGACTTGTCCTCTTACACCCTGTCTAGGGAGGCCAATTGCTTGATCACTGCTCTAAAGTGCCTGTGCACAAACACACAGAGCATGAGGAATAAGCAGAAATAAAAATATGTGTGTGGTCACAGGGCTGTGATCTCATTGCAGTTACAGAGACAGGGTGAGACAGCTCACATGACTGGAATGCTGTCATGGATGGCTATGTACTATTTAGAAAGGACAGATCAGCGAGGGGTGGTGGTAAAGTTGCTTTTTATGTGAGAGAGCAACAGGAAAGTATTGCACTCTACCCAGGGCCAGATGAATGAGCTGAGAGTTTACAGGTAAGAATAAAGAAACAGGCTAATATGGGTGATGCTGCTGTGGGTGTTTACTGTAGGTCACCTGATCAGGAGAAGGAAGCTAATAAAGCTTTCTATGGACAGCTGAAAGTATCTTGAGGGTCACAGGCCCTGGTTCTCCTGGGGGACTTCAACCACACTGATATTTGTTGGGAAGACAAAATGGCCTGGCACAGACAGTCCAGGAAGTTCCTGCAGATCATTGATGAAAACATTTTGATGCAAGTAGTGGAAGAGCCTACAAAGGAGGGTGTGCTATTGGACCCTGTACTAAAAAAAACAGGAGGAATTGGTTGAAGATGTGAAGGTTGGGGGCAGCCTTGGCTGTAGTGACCATGATATAGTGGAAATCAGGATCCTGCACGTAGTAGTAAGCAGGACTAGAACTCTCAACTTCCAGAAAACCAACTTAGGCCTCTTCAAAGACCTACTTATGAGAATCCCATGGGTTAGGGCTCTAGAAGAGAAGAGGGTCCAAGAGACATGGTCAATATTGAAGCATCACTTCCTCCAGGCTCAAGACCAGCGTATCCCTATGTGCAAGAAATCAAGCAAAGGGAGCAGGACACTTACATTGTTGAACAGGGAGCTTCTCTTAAATCTCAAACGGCTGGAGTGTGATTGACTGGAGGGCAGCTCTGCAGAGAAGGACCTGGGAGTCTTGCTGGATGACAATGAGCCAGCAGTGCCCTGATGGCCAGGAGGGCCAGGGGGATCCTGGGGTGCACTGGGGAGAGCGTGGCCAGCAGGTCAAGAGAGGTGATCCTGCTGCTGTACTCATCCCTAGTGAGGCCACTTCTGGAGTGCTGTGTCCAGTTCTGGGATCCTCAGCACAAGACAAGGATGTCATGGAAAGGGTCCAGTGGAGGCCCCAGAGCTGGTGAAAGGTCTGGAGCATCTCTCTAATGAGGTGATACTGAGGGAGCTGGGTCTGGACAAGAGAACACTGATAGGGGATCTCATCAACACATATAAATATCTCAAAGGTGGGTGTCAGGAGGGTGGTGACAGATTCTTTTCAGTGGTGCCCAGAGATAGGATGAGGAACAATAGTGATAAATAAAAACTTTACTGCAGAGCACTGAAGCAGGCTTCCCGGGGAAGTTATGGAATCTTCCTTTCTGGAGCCATTCCAAACCCACCTGGACACATTTCCGTGTAACCTGCTCTATCTGACCCTACCTAGGCAGGGGGTTGGACTGGATGATCTCCAGAGGTCCCTTTCAACCATAACGGTTCTGTGATTTTGTGATTCATTCCATAACTTTCCCAGGACTCCAGTAATACTGATGGACCTATAAACACCTGGATCCTCCTTTACAACTATCTGGTAGATGGGGGTGATATCAGCTTTCTTCCCATCTTCTGGGACAACCCCAGTCTCCAGATTTGTCAAGGATTATGGAGAGTGACATCACACTGATGTCAACCAGCCCTCTGGCTGGATAACACCCTTGGATGGATAACATCAAGGCCCATCAAGTTCCTGTTCACACATCAAATCTTATTTAGCTGATGGTATGTTTCTGTTTGCATCAACCTGGATTTTTGTTATCTAAAAAATAATGCTGGTAAAGCCAGAGATGGAGGATGTGTTGAGAACCTTTTCACCATTTTTGGGAACTAATTCAACTCTCTCACAGCAGGCCGATAATTTCCTTCTGCTTGCCCTTGTTGTTTGCATACCTTAAGAACTCATTCTTGTAGATTCTAACACCTCTGCTCAATTTCAAGTGAAGAAGAGCTTTTGCTTTTCTAGCTGAGTCTCTGCACCTTTTGGCAATGTCATTAAAAATTCTCAACTACAACTACTCAACTGCTTTACAACTGACTTTCATGTGAAGTGTGCCTGGTACACTGGTTCAGACAGACCACACAGGGCAGAGCTCACCTTGTTGCACTATTGCCTTGGAATAACCTCATTTACTGAGATGTCTCTTGTGAAATGCCTGGGGCATTGGAAAAGTTGAAAAGCTGGAATACCTCATCCAGCTCACATTCAGACAAGCCAAAGGAGGTGTGGGTCAGGGTCACCAATACCCCAGTGTAATCCACAAACTCACAGCCCTTGCAGGAAGAGGTGGAGACTGCTGACAGTTTTATTCTTGCCCTCAGAGTTTCTCTGAGGTTGTCCACTTATTTAAAACACAGTTCCTCACAGTTCCAAGCTGTAAATTGCTTGAGACCCTCTGGCTTTCACAACTCTAGTTTATAGCAAGTGAAGACTGAGGTGAGTTTCCATGTTTTCAGAAAAGAATAATAAAATCTTGCCAATCAATAGCTTGCCAAGTGGCAGACACTTAAAAGTGATAATGGTTAGGATGTCTTTCTTAAATGTATTTATCCATTTATTTTTATGGCTTATTTAATACCTCTCAAATTATGTATCTAGCATTGTTCTCTGTCTATTGTAGTCCTTGAAATGTCTTGTATCCTACTTGTAGAGAGATTTTGCTCTAAATATGCTCTACAGCTGTACAAGCTCCATAAAACAAGATACCAGGCCCCATCTTACTCACACAGGTATTGGTAAAATTGCTCATACTTTCAGAAATGGCATCATAAAATGAATGTAGATACCTGGGTCTTGTTTCCCCTATTGACAGGTACACTGTCAGTTCATTAATCAGTTGCTAATTTTCCTTCCTCCTATATATAGTGCCATTCCCTAAGGGCATATACTTTATCATGTTGAGGGTCTGTTGACCCTCCTACACCTCTTTAAAACAAGCAGCAACGGATCAGTAAGATTACCCTGTGTCCACTGAGTTTATGGTGATGACTTTGGCAGTAGCACCCAAAGGAAAGTAATGAATGTTTTATACACAAGAATTATTTCACACCTACCAGTGATGGATTTGCATCCCCTCATTGCTGTAAGATTCCCTCAGCCGAATCCTCCCCAGTGACTTAATAACCAAGGTGATTGCCTCAAGCAATTAAAAACTCCAGGATCTATTCCAAACTCATTTTGTTGCCAAGTTAACAGCACAGTAACAAAGGTAATTTAGAAGCATTGAGTGTTCTTCGCTTACCATTTCCCTCTCTGGTTTCACGTAACTCTGAGGACACCGTGTCCAGAAATGGGAGCTAAGGTGACAAGCTGAAGGAAGGTGTGGAAGAGCTCTTCCCTCATGGAGCCACCGAGGGGGAAGTGCAGGTGGGACATAGCTGGATGTTTCCCTTTAGCAGAACTGTTGCCTTCCATCCTTCCCACCTTTCTGCTGCTTAGGAGTGTAACTTTCTGACTTCACGTTGCACGACTAGAACTAATGTAGCCTGACCCAGTCTCTGACATTCAATGAGTCTTTTTCCTCACACTTAGACACACACACACACCTTCTAGGGAAAGAACCCCGTGAGCGCCTAATGTGCTTCACGTGCTAAAGAAGAAAAATCTTCCCTCCAGGTTGGAAAAGTTCCTGTTATGCAAATCTGCTGACCAATACACAGAACTGTGGCTTCTGAGACATTTTCCCATAGTCTTTGAAGTAAAGACGACTTGCAAATAAAAAAACACATGCTTTTACAAAGAAAAAAAATCAAAAAGAACTTTTGAATGGGGTGTAGAAAGAGTGTTTTTGTTGAAATTTTCAATTTTTGAGGGGAGGCTAATCAAAAAGAGGGAAATTTCGGTCTTGAGAAATTTCCACCCTTGGTTTGAAATAAAACATACCTGGGTTTAAAATTGTTTAAAAAACAATTCAAGCAGGCCTACATTTCACTACTTGGGAAAAGTAATTTCAGTCAGGCAAGTTAACATGGAGACTTGCAAGCTGATTATGAAGATAAGAATTAGAAGTATTCAATTAAATTTTCACATCACATAGATAAAAGGAGGACATTAATTCTTTAAATAAACACAGCACCTTTAACCAGGTGATGAGAGCAATCCATTTACTCTATGTGGCATTGGTGGCATGGTGGGTAGCAGGAACCTCGGCTTTGAACATTTATCTTAGCACAGGTAATCGGGGTGCCAGGAGGAGTTGTGCTTCTGTGCCTATCACCTCCGAGGCAGCTTGGACTCTTTCATAGGCAGCCAAGATTTTCTTCTCAGTTGGAGTGTAATTGGCTTCTGACCTTCTGTAACTCCGGCTCCAGAATCCTAGTGGTCGATTCCGAGTTTCACTAGGCACTTTCTGCCAAAGGTTCCAGGATAGGCCATGGTTCCCGGCTGCAGAGTAGAGCACATTCTTTACCTCTGGTCCTGTCTTCACTGGGCTAAGGGCTACCGCATGAGTGATCTTCTGCTTGATTTGGGCAAAGGCGTGTTGTTGTTCAGGGCCCCAGTGGAAATTATTCTTCTTGCGGGTGACCAGATAGAGAGGGCTCACAATTTGACTGTACTCAGGAATGTGCATTCTCTAAAATTTTATGGCTCCTAGGAAAGCTTGTGTTTCCTTCTTGCTGGTCGGTGGAGACATCGCAGTGATCTTATTGATGACTTCAG
>VZUI01084607.1:0-38433 GCA_013401135.1 Cettia cetti | reverse complement strand
CAAATCCTGTGCTCAGTTCTGGGCCCCTCACTGCAAGAGAGACATTGAGGGGCTGGAGCGTGTCCAGAGAAGGGCAACGGGGCTGGGGAAGGGTCTGGAGCACAAGTGCTGTGAGGAGCAGCTGAGGGAGCTGGGGGTGTTTATCCTGGAGAAAAGGAGGCTCAGGGGGGACCTTGTCGCTCTCTACAACTGCCTGAAAGGAGGGTGTAGCTGGGGGCCGTGGGGGTGGTCGACTTCTTCTGCCAGGTAACAACTGACAGGAGGAGAGAACATGACCTCCAGCTATTCTAGAGGAAGTTCAGGTTGGATATAAGGAAGCATTTCTTTGTTGAAAGGGTGGTTAAGAGTTGAAAGGGGCTGCCCAGGGAAGTGATGAAGTCACTGTTCCTGGAAGTATTCAAGAAACGACTGGACTAACTTCCATGGTTTAGGTAACAAGGTGGAGATCAGTCAAAGCTTGGGCTCAATGATCTTGGCAGATCTTTTTCAAACTAAATTATTCTGATTCTATGAACACCGATCAAAACACCTGATTTCTTCCTTCCCTACAGAAATCTTGTGTCATGTGACTTTTCAACCCTGCAGCAATATTCAGAGAGCCATTACTTGATGTTTTTACTGAGTACAAGGTTTTATAGTTGCATGTGCTTCTCTCCTTTAATGCTTTTTTAAAAGGCAAAGCATTTTTGACTTGAGCTTTACAAATAGGTCTAAATAAACATCTTGTAGTGCTTCTCAATATATTGAGCAAGGCCTAACAATGCTGGATCTTCTTATGTTGTGTTAATATACTAGAAATAAGAGCTCTCAGCAGATGCATTTTTCTTGTTTTCCGACATTTAAGATGTGCCTGAATTACATTTTGAAGATACGAAACCTGTTGTATTCATTAGAAAGCTTGCCAGCCATCTTCTCAGGCCTTTGTTTCTAGCTATCACTAGAAGTTCTTAATACACTGAATAATGCAGGCTGTGCCTGAAGCTAAGCCTTTCCTGTTCGTACAGTTGAGGTATTTTTGACCAAAGCTCTTTAGCACTACCTTCTGTTGGTGAGGACTCAAGAAGTGAAGTGAACAAACCAACCCATGAAATCATCTGCTTCCTTTCAGCTCTGCCTCTGTGATTCAGCTCTGTACAGGTATCATATTTATAGTTTTAAAATAATGTTTGGGAGGTTGAAGTGCCCGGCCATGGCAGCTCACCTGTGTTTGGAGAGCTGAGACCTCCAACCCCCGCAGGAGCTGTTCTCTTTGTCTGTGAGCTGCTCTGCAGCTGAGCTCTGTTGTGCTTGCTGTGGTCCAAGAAGCACAAAAGATCAAACACTTGGCTCATGTTTTCAAAGATCTCAGCTGTATCTACAGTTGGGAGCAGCCTTTAGGGATAGGGGGATGTGAGTTCCCTAATACCTAGTCCATGACAGAGGGAAATGTGGTCAGAGAAGCTTTCAGTTTATTTCATGGCACTTTGGAATGGACTAATTATATGTGTGCACAATAAACACACAGCATAATTTCTGACCTGCATCTATTTCTTCAGCTGCACTGTGGTTATGCTTTCTCATGCTATATGTGCAATAGTGAAAGTGAGACCTAAATTTGTATTTTCTGACAGTCAATGCCTTGTTAGTACCTTAGCTGGGGTCTTTTCTTTCTTTTCAAGTAAAGTAATAGGTCTAACTTTTTTTAGGAAGGTGAGCTGCTTTTCTGTGTTCCTACCTATACCCAAATAGTCATCTCAGTTACCAGTGATGTGTCAGTAGCATGAAGAGCAGGCAGCCTGCAGGGGTCCTTCCTTCCTGTCCTCTCCTCCCTGCCCAGACTTAAGGTTGGTTTATCTGCTGAGCAGAAGAGGATGGGGCTGCACTCCACCCATGCAGTGCAGCTCCAGGCACACATTTCTTGCCTTACATGCTGTTTGTGGCAGGCTGACCTTTCTTTCCTTCCGAGAAGTCAGCTTGCAGCCACAGAGCTAATATCCAAAGCCCTCCCAACTTTCCACGGCTTGGAAGCCTGTGAGCATACTGCCAGGCTGGACTGTCAGCATTGCTGGATTTATTGGTTTGTACTGCTTTGTGTCATGGTGACCTGACTTGGATAGAGATTTGCTTTTAGTTTAGTTCTCTTTTTCCCTTGGAAGATGAAAAGGAAAAAAACCCCTCTAATATTTTAGGTATTTTTTGGTTTAAAATTTATGTGGTTTTTTTTTTCAATCAATGCTATTAATTTATTAGATTGACGTTATTTGCATGAAGAATGGTACTTTAGCTTCTCAGATGCATGCAGTAAAAGGTGACTGCATGGATATTAATAACTAAGTTATAATTTATCAGTCTGTTTACCCTAAAGAGAAAATAAATACCATCAGAAAATAGTCTTCAAATGCTGTTGGAACTAATGCAGCAGTTGCATAACTTCAAATTCATGAGCAGTGCTGCTCCCTTGATGTATTTTTTTGCTCACATTTAGGAATTTTTTCCCTGGCTTGAGCCCACAGTGCTCTGTATGAGGCACTTAAAGCATATATACAGGACATCAAATAGTGGTGAGCTTTCATTAAATTCCAGTGTATCCTTTAAAACTGGCAACATTTCAATTTCTTGCCGGTGTGGGGTGGGCTCATTATAAAAATACCACCACGAGCCTTTTAGTCATAGATCGTGTTTTTCTGACCATGAAAAGCAAGTTACCTTTTCACCTCTCTGGGTACAATAGTACCACCAATTTAGCATTCAAGCATATCAGTGAGGAAGTTCTCACAGTGTCATTTAAATAGTCTCACTCTGTTGCATTTTCCCACACTCAATTCAAATACCTACAGCCAGTTCATGACTAAAATCTGCTTTTGCTTTGTGCAGGAAAAAAAAAGAAATAAATCATTGTCAGGAAATCAGAACACTGCATCAGTGAGCTTCAAACAAGGGGCTAGATTGGAAGAAAAGCAGGTAGTGAACATAATAAGCACCTTTGACATTGAATCAGAAATAACTGGGCAGAGAAATACAGAGACCTTTGTATTACACAGGCGAGATTTATATGATCACCATAAGTTGCTCATTCCAGGGATATGCTGTTCTCTCAGAGGCCTATTTTTCATATGCTGGATGGGAGTGTAGCAATGCTCTTATACTTCATACCCTGTACTGTTGGGTGCTGTCCAGTCTGAGGCTCTAATCTGCGATATCTCCAGTTGAGAACAATGTTCTCATCACAGTTCTGCTCAAAGGAACTGATTTATTCCGGCAGGCCTGTCTTGGCTGTATGGAGCATGAATGAGGGAAGCATCAAACCATCATGTGCATGGCAGTATCAATTTGAAAAGGTGTGGACATGGTCTTACTGAGAGTATTTGAAAAAGAAACATCTGGCCACCTGCAATTAATATGTTCTCAAGCATTTCCCCAGATTCCAGCAAGATTCCAAAGAGTAAAACGTGGATTTTGATGGCCCATGTAGGCATATTCTGTTGTAGACAAAGGACAACACACTTGACAAAAATTTACCACTGTTAAATAGAAAAAACTGTGACATGATGCTGTCAGGACAGGCTCTCAGCCTGCCTGTGAGGCACTACACACAACAGATGGGAATATCATTGTTTAGGACTGTCATTACCACACATCAAGCATTGGTCAGCTGAGGATGATAAGGCTTTTCACTTAAAAATTTAGATGTTTTTTATCCTAAAGCTCAGCTTACAAGACAGTCACACTGCACTGTTCAGTTTATTTCTTACCCCCCCCCCCCCCAATTGCTGTTACAAGTAGTTCTGGTAATGGCTACAGCCAGCTTAGGTTTTAATGGGAGACAGAAACTGTTTACCATTATCAAGCTTCAAAATACAGGTTATGTCTGTTTGGCTGCCCACAGCCAACAGGTTGCACAAATCAGACATTTAAAAAACAAACAAACAAACAAACAAACAAAGAAACAAACAAACAAACAAAAAACAACCCCTCCAAACATCTGAAATGTTGAAATTATTACTTAATGAAGTTTTTTACTTCCAGTATCCTTAAAGCCTTCCCTGAAGGCAGACTTTAATTTTAAGAAAAACTACATTATAGAGAAAAGCACAACCCCAAGCTAGTCACTCCTGCAGTGCACGATGTGTTTAAGTTCCTATATTTGTGAAGCATTTATCCTCCCCTCACTCCTATGCCTTCAATACACCTTCTTTTCCAATGGGTTACTTGGATGTGTAATACATTAACACTTTTTAGAGCATTTGTAATCCTCAATGGAAAAATTCTGTAGAATTTATAATCCTTAACTTTGAGACATCTTTGGACCAATGTTCCTATTTCTCTGTATTTAACATTCAGGATTATGATAGACATAATTTATGCTTTGTTGCTATTGGTTTTATTTTTGGAAAGAAAAGAGACTTGTATAAGATTTCTGTATTTTCCTCTTGAGAAAGGGAGCTTTCATCTCTATATTTGTACATCTGAAATAATAACTTCAAATATTTTTGCAAAGGTGTTGTCTAGCTACATTGTGCCATGTCCAATAAAATGGGGATATGCTTGCTTTGTAGTAGTATGAGAAGTGTTTAATTCTTCAGCTACCAGTAGATGCAGAAAAATCCACTAGACTGAGTGGAGGGTAAAACTGCAGAATGGCACTGCTGTCACTACACACGGGGCTGCAGCTGCCAGTACCAGGCTGGTGGAGCCACTTGTGCTGCAGTCCTACAGAGCAGCTGCTGGGGGGCTGATTTTGGGGGGAATGCTTTGGCAGCTCCAGGTTAGAGACAGTGCACACTGATTATTTACTGAGGTCAAACCCCTATGGCTGAGATGGGGTAGGGTGGAGGGGGTGGGGGTGCAGAACTGTTTTCCATTTTGTTTGCAATTCAAACCCTCTACAGGACAGGATACAATAAAACCGCATCTAGTTATCTATTTCTATCTTTACTTATTCTTACATGGAAGGTTGTGACTTTAATTAAAACTGCAGTGGTCAAACTGCCAGCCTATAGAAGCATCAAAATAAGTTACAATGCATTCCTGATCTCCTGGCATAAACACACACAAAGGGAAAGTTTATTAAAAAGCCTGCCCTGCAGTGCAGAAGGTCCATGCACAGCAGTGCTAGCAAGAGGTGCTGATGTGGGAGCAGAGGCCGTGGCACTGTGGGAATGGAGGAGCTGGCACGGCGCTGCTGGTCCAGATCAGCACGAATACATCTGAGTAGAGACACCATTAGCACAGCAGCCTACGCACTGGCTAATCATTTATTTGTAACTGTTTAAAAGACAGGGTTTCAGAATACATTGTCCCCAGACTTTACAGAGGCAATGCCTGAGCTCACTACCATGTCCACACCAAGAACAGGAGCTTTCTGCTGCCAGAATTGGTCAGTGCCATATCTGCTCTCTGAGGTGCAAGATGCAGCACTGCACGATGCATCCATCCACCCTGGGATCCTCAGTCGTGGGGAGAGAAAATCATGGAGTCATGGAAGAGCTTTTCTTGTTGCTGGTCATTGACCTGGACTGGTGCAACCTTTCCTTGGCTGCAGCAACAGGGCACATCACCCCTGGCTTTTAAGGAAGTGACTCCAGTGCTCAGGTGATCCTTCCCTCATCCTTAACCTGTTCTGCTTCCCACCCCACTGCCTTCAGACGTGGTGTGCAACAGGAAAGGAGTGGGACCCACACCCTGGTGAGGAGCACAGGCAGAATGACTGGGAAATGCCATGTGTCCTTCATCAACAGGAGAGACCACTCCCTCCTTTCCTGTTCTGAGGAAATACTGGCAAAATACTGGACTGCTGGTTTAGGTGTTACCCCTTTCTAAGGATGTGCAGCAATGTTAGTGTGCCCTCAGAGGAAGATTAGTCATGCCAGCAATGCCAATACTTATGGACATAATTTTCAAATAATACAGAACATCTTGAAAGTGATGTTGCAGTTTCATTTCTGAATGTCCTCATACTTGTGAATTCATATTTTGGATGCTACCACTGCTCCATGTACACATCACAAACAGTTTGACAGGGCTGGGACTTACCGTACAGGTGATTCATTTTCCAAATTTAGTTTGAAGCATTCCATGCAGTATAAAACAACTGGGGAAGGCATTTAGTCAGTACAAAAATACATGAATTTATTTTAAGTGGAAGTTCTATTGGCAGCAAGCACACAGAAGAAAATAATCTTTAAGTCTTTGAGACACTTGAACTTCAAGGTGTCAGAGAATGTGATCCTACTTAAATATGCATTCAGTTGAGCACATCTGCATTGGTACCTTTATTTAGGCCCGAATTATTTATTTACACAATGATGTTCTTCATGATTGAGTGGAACAGCTTTGTGTGTGCATATCTATATACCTATATATCTATATGTAGGTATATATGTTTGTATGTGTGTATCTATATATATATATATCTGCTCTGTCCCATTTCAGCCTCAATGCACACCTCTTTTGATAAAGAATAGTTTGGGGGTTTGTTCTTTTTAACAGACATAGTAATAGAAGGGTATAAAGAATAAAGTAAGATTACACATTTGACACAGGATGTCTAAACCCTTTAAGGTAGAAGATTTTGCTTTAACCTTTAGCAGAGAACAATCCCCCTAAATGAAATGGGTTTTTTATTGTGACATCTCAGACTTCATAATGATGCAGATGCTCTCGAGCCTGACTCATCTCTGCACAGCAAAAGTGAGCTTCCTCTTAAACATACTAATGAGTTTAGCAATAATCACTGGCTGCACACAGGGAAGGCAGCACTGGTATTTTGTGATTATCTAAATGAAAGAAATAAGTGGTGTCAGAGATCCTGCTGTGTGGGAATTCAGTTGAAACCATCATTTGCTTTCCTGTGTGTCTGTAATGAAGGTGCTACAGCACTGGAGAAAGGCACCAAACTGAGCCAAGGCTGAGGTGATGCTCTGACCAGGTCCAGTGTCCTAAGTCACCCTCTGTGAGCTGCACTGGGTTTGGTGTTAACATTGTTTCACTCCGATGTTCCTGCAGGGAAGGCTGACCTAAAGGTGTGCCAGGGAAAGTGAAAAGTGAAGAGCTCTTTTTCTTCCTTCTGCCTTCAGGAGAGGATCTATTTGTGACAGATTCACAAATAACACCTTGATAAACACTCTGTCTTGATTTTCCCTCTGGATATAAACTATCCAGCAAAGGTAATTAGCTAAAAAGCCACAATACTCACCTGAGTTTCTCATGCTGATGTGCTTACAGATATCACTATTATGATCATGCTTACATTTGGTTTCCCAGTTCATTTAGGAAATATTTCAAGGCATCATTTAAACAAAGATGAGGAAAAATTATTAAAGCAAGGGTTTGGCAGGGGTTGTGTTGCTCTGAGGGTAAAAATAATGGTGCTGGTTTGTTTTGTATTGTCTGAACTTCAGGGAGATGGGGAGGGTAAGGAGAAGGGCCCATCTGGAAACAGAACAATGTTACAAATCACAGCTGGAAGCCTGTGACACACTCCTATGGCATTTACTGCAGGTATCTCAGGAAGGTCTGGGGGGCAGGACATTGTGCAGAATGGCCATTTTTCCCATCCAAGGCAGGCAGTCTGTCCTAATTGCAGAGAGGAAACAGCACTTCATAGGACCAAACAAAAGCATCCCTGACCAACAGCAACAGCAGGAAATAACAAACTTCAAATGACAATGATGATGAGGTTTTATGTAAGGATATATTTGCATCCCAGCTACCCAGCACAATTTGTTTGCACCTAAATGTCTCTGAGGTCTCTGCAATCTACCTGCTTCCTTTAGGTGTCCCTGGAGGGTGCCTCAGGCCCCCCCTGAGTGTGGTTTTTGTCTTTTCTTCTTGTGGATTTTCCCTGCTAAAAGGCATCCTTCTTGTTTTGTGATAATTTGGGACTGACAGCTGTCACTGCTTTCACAGTCTGTTTCCAGCACTTTGTGCTCAGCCCTTCAGCTCAGGTGCACTGAAGCCCTAACCCTTGTGACCCTCTTGTGAGACCTTTGCAAACAGCACGTGCTCTATTCTAGGAACCAGTTGTATGCCAGTTTATTTATTTGGAGAAACACTCCATGGATTGGTCAAGCTCAGGTTTCTTATCCCCCTTCTGCCTGGGTTTGGAAATTGTCCTCTGAAAGGCTTCTCACGAGGCTTCCCAGTGTCTCACCCGCTTTGCTGCGCTGATGCCCCTCCAGGGCTGCCTTGAGTGTAAGGTCACGTCTGGAAAATGGAGACCCCCAGTGACTTGGCTGGAGCCGTCGCTCCTGCTCCGACCTCTGCTGGGCTGTGACGTGTTGGGCACCTTCCACACCCCACCCTGCTCCAAGCCCAAGGGCTGAGCCTCCACCCTGTCAGCCCCCCATCTGCTGCCATAGCCAAAGCAATCCTTGCTTTGAAAATACCCCAAATCCAGATGTGCTGCATGCTTCCCTTTGCATGTGGTATTTTTTTATAGGAATACAAAAGCAATGACCATCAACAAAACTAAATTGCTGATGTTTTCATTCAGATGGGACTCTAATCCCTTCTAAGGGCACCCAAGAGCCATTAACAGTAATTTTAAATGAAATACACCCGTGCTGGGTCTAACTAATCAGTTCCTCAATTATACTGGCAGAAAGATGTATTCCAATTACCAAAGTACTTTCAAGTGAATTAAGACTCCTTTCTGTACCGGCTGTGGAGGTCACTCAATGTTCCCATGAATCCCTGCATGTTTACATTAGAAAAGCACATTGTGATCTTTGGCAAAGGCACTTGCTCTAGGTTAGTTCAGCTTTAGAGCTTGTTGCCATAAATACAATAGAAAAGAAGCCAACCATTGCAAAAGAAGCCAAGAATATTTTTCAATACTTTGTTTCTGTATCAGCGATTAATCCAAATGACACGGGAAAAGTTTTACAAACATGAAATAAAATTTTAAAAGACGGAAGTGCAGATACTTTATTTAATGTGTTTAATAAGCAGTGTTTGTTTTAGAAAGGTTGGTTTTGAAGGAATGCATCATGCCAAACTAATGAGAAAATGTTCCAAGTCAGGACCTGAACTGACTTTGCCACCTGCTCAGTTTAGACCTATGTTGTTTCCTTGAGCCACTGAAGTTTCTCCCCTTTAGGCAGGAGGCTGTGGCCTGCCTAGCTCTCAGCACACATTCTATACCAAAGCAATTCCACACATGACTTTCACCATAGTTGACATTGAAGCCTTATCAATAATAAAGCCAAAAATAATAATTTTTCCAAACACATAAGAATCCTGCCTTGTAAGGTGCTTTTATACAACCAGGTAATGAAATGTGTCTTCACCCTTTCTGGTAAGCACAGATGCCTCATCCCTTGAGAGTTATAAATTTGGTGTTAATGTGGCAATTCAACAGAATTGTGTTGATTCAACAGCAATATAAGTCTTTTTACATCTAAATGCTCACTGAAATGTCAAAATATAGCATGCCAGACAGAACATAGGTTTCCCAGAAATTAAAAAAAAATTTAAAAATCATAGTTATTCCTTGATGCCAAGTAAAATGGGACACAGCAAAAAATGAGTGATGAGAACTGTTTTAGTGCTTAGTCTAGACCCCAAAGTAGTGTGCATTCACTCCTCCAGGTCAGGGGATCTAAAGCCAAGAAGTTGTCTTCCCCTTGGAAAAGAGCAGAAATCTCTAACAGAAAACACAACCATTTTATTTCAGATTTTTAACATAAAATGTAAATGTAATTAATGTAAGTTCAGTAGAGAACTGTCATTTTTGATGAACTATCAAAGTGTAGATATTCTCCATTTCTGCTTGTACCTACTAACAGTGCAGAGCTGGGCATCTGTGGATGCTCAGACCATTCCCACCACATTCATGGTCCCCAGCAGGATGGAAGAGAATCCAGTCCCCAGCGCTGGTCCCAGAGGGAGCTGTGGCAGTCCTGATACAGGCATAAAGAGCAGCAGGTGCCTCAGGGCATCTGCCTGCACTTCCCTTCTTCCCGAAAGCCGAAAGCCCCTGTGGCACGGGAATGTTGCAGGGAGTGATGGTGACAGCTTCCCTGGCTATTGTTCCACACTACACCTCAGGGGTGGTTCTCTCTAGCTAAAGTTAGGCCACCAAGCTTCAGCTCAGCTCTAATTCCTTGCTGCAGCCCCTCTACTTCTCAGGCTTTTCCAGCAGAATTACTACAGCCAGAAAGGGCTTTGCCAGCTTAACTGCAGCCCTTGGTCCTAAGGGGAACCTTGCCTTCTCTCTGGCCCCATCCTGCCCAGGATACCAGCAAGGTGTAAGACAGCTGGGTGACTTCAGGCTGCAGGTGATGTTTTGATTCCTGAAAGTAGAGTCCACATCTCTCAAATCCTCAAGCAGGGAGAGCTGTGAAATACAGGCTTCACCTCAGAGCAGTTGTTAGAAAGCATTGGAAGGGAATGGCTTTCTCCATCTGGTCTGTGCTGCTTGGCTCCTCAACAATCTCACTTTCAATTACAGCCACAGTACTGATGTTTTGTCTCTGTCTCTGATGTGCCCCTGGGCAGAGCTGTGGGCAAGTGCCCACACAGAAGGAGGCTGGCAGGACAGCTGCCCAGCTCAGGGCTGGCAGGCAGGAACCACAGCAGCCTGAGCATGCCTGGGGCAGGAGCTGGCAGCTGGCAGCCATGGATGCAGGAGCAGGATCCATCCTCCCTGGCCTCCTGCAGTGTTCTGCACTGTCCAAGCCCAAGCACAGTGAACAGGGAAAGAGTTTATCAGCTGGCTGTTTTGATCTTGGTTCGGAAACACAGTTTTTTTAGTCTGGATCATAACAAAGCCTGATTGTTTCAGGGATATTAAAGTTTCCCGAGTTTCTGGTGAGTTCCTTCAGGCAAAATGCAAGGCAGGCCACCTCACAGCTCCCTTTGCCTGCAGCACAGCTGTAACTCCAGCCTGAGGGCTGTAAAAACTGAGGCAAAAAGTCTTGGAGAGATGCTGGGGAGGGCATGCAAGGGAACTTGCAGAAGACTTGCTTCCCCCACCTGGCAGTGCTGTTGCATTGGAGGCGTGGAATGCCCTCCTGTGAGCCCATCCACCTGCTGAATTCCAGAGACAAAGACCTCATCAGTGAGATTCCACCATACCACGGTTCTGCTTCTTGCTACCAAACATCCAAAGCTGTCATTTTCTTTTCTTCAAAAGCCACATATTAGGAGACTTCCACATGATCAGGACAGTGTATGATAGACTATTGTCTGGTATTCACATGCCCATCTATGTAAAGCATCCTCAGTGGTGAAATGTTATTCTAAAATGCAGGTATGGATAGAAGTGGAACCAAAGTGTTATTACTTGCAAAAATGAAAAGGCTGAACCAGGGCCTGAATTTAAAACCAATAAAAGCCAGTTTGTGTATAAAGGATTTTTATTTTGAAAAACATTTTTTTTTCAAATTTTTGAAATACAGTGTAAAGTACAACATAGACTTATGTCTGCAAAGTCAGCTTATGCATGTCATGCTAGTTATTTACATGTAGGTATATACAGAGTGCAGATAATTATTGAGACCACACTACAAAATAAACAGAGAGTTCAAAAAGATAATTTAGTAGGACTTTATTAAATAGATATAGTTATTGATTGTATATATATTTTCCTATTAAAATATCATATAGTATCTAAAGTAACCCCTATAAACTCTAATACCTCCAAAATTGCCATAAATATGATTGAAAATTGAAACTATCCATGTGCCCTGTTCTGCCCTTTGCTCCAACAGAAACTCTTGCAGAGAAAATGGTGCTATCTTTAGTGCCAGACCTTTGATGCCAATTCCCAATGAAACACTTGCAGAAAGCTCATGCAAAACAGCTTTCAGCTGAGGTGTCCAAGGGTTGGAGCACTGTGCTCTACACTTAAAACAACAAGAATAATCCAATGGCTTATTAAACACTGCCACACACAGGACAATTAAAGAACCAATAGGATCTCCAGTGACTGAATTAGTGGCTATTCAGATACCAAGCAAATGAAAAAAAAAAAAAATAAAGCAAATGAAAACAAAATAAAGCAAACTCCCAAAACCCATGAAAAATCTTAGAAAAGAAGAGGCCTCCCAATGAGTACAGATACAGCCTGACTGACAGAGTGACTCTAGCAGGATCTGCAGGAGCAGCACCATCCTCAGGGCTCTGTGACAGCCAGAGAGAGAATAAGGTTGCCTATGGCTTTGATCTCTGGCCACTGAACAATTTATCCAGGCCTCCCTGCTGAAAGAAAGGACAACACCAAGCCAGATCATAGATTATCCCATTAGCAGACTATTCTGTTTCCTTTTTGGGGGCTTCTGGCCAGCAAACCCTCCCTATAAATTGCCAAAGGTCTGTCTTTTACTTCACTAGAGCTTAGAGAATTTCCATCAGTGGAGAAGATCCATCCCAGTCTGGAGGTTGTGCTCCCCAACTGGGATTTCTCTTCTTGCTGCTCAATTTGAAATTGCACAACCTTCTGCTTTGAGAAAAGAAATATCAAGAACAATGTGCTTTTTAGTTTCATTATTTATTCTGATGCAACCTTATTAAGTAGAAAATAGGCCAGGAGAGAAAAGTTAACAACAGAAAAAAATCTGATTACTGCCATACAGTGCTTTTTTTTTTTTGTTTTTGTAATTACCATTCTGAACTGCAGAATTTTACAAGTTTTCCTCTCCTAACATGTCTTTTCTAAAGGCACATTACAATTACAATCCAATTACAGACAAAGAATAGAGATTAGCACCAGAAAATATATAAAAGGAAAATAAGTTACTATTACTATCATAGAATAGCGCTGGCCAGCAAATCTGTGCATCTCTTTTTCCCAGGAATAATTGTACAATGAAAATTATAGGGGAGTTAGGGACATAAATGGTAACTATGGTTTAATTTAACAGTTCTGTTACATATAACTCTAAATGCCAAAATATGGCAATGACATTTTAATACTGAAATCACAGGAATTACACATGAAAAATGTAATCTTTATCATCATTAATAAAAAGTGTGAATATAGAATATTAATATACTTTACATATTTATCATACAATATATCAGTCCTTCACACTATTGATTTGATTCATGTTGTGCTGCAACATGTATCAAAAGTTTTAACAAAGAAAAAACATGGCTAATTATATGTTGTGGGTACAGATATCATTTCCACAAGACAAACAACAACAACAATATATCATCTACCTTGAATTCTACAGTGATATTTGGAACAAACCTGCTGCATCCTTTTAGGAAGGATAATAATGATAATTATTTTAAAAAATGTTTAACCTTTGCTTGTAGAGTGAGTCTGATTTCCATAAAGAATAGTAAATCACTACTATGAGCTAATTTAATTCAGGTTGCCTAATTTTCTGTTAAGGCATTATCAAAATATTATATCTCCATTTAAATGTTATATGGATTTCTGATTCTTTGCTTTTGTCAGAAAGGAGTTTTGATCAGGCCTGAGAGTATCATCATTTGAGAAGCTTTGGTGCTGCCCCTCCCCCCACTTCAGTCTTTGCACCCCTGCTTACTCAACTTTCTGGTTCACTCTACAGCTTCTTGTAGAGATAAACTCCCTCTTGAAAGGCAGGGAAGAGCTGGGGTACCCACAATCCAGCAGTGAGATCATACAGAAAGTGCTGCTATGTGCTGCAGAGGAGAGTACAAGAAAAACCATGGAGTTTGAAAAATGAAAACCCCTACTCCTGGAGAGTGAGTGACTAACTGTAAGTAAGAATGGGCTTATGGTCTTTTTCAGATGGAAATTCCATTTTAAAGCTAAATGACTTAAAAATTATTTATGGCTAGTTCAGAAAAAGGGCCTGTAAAAAAGCTTCAGAGCATTACAGAGGAAAATACAGATTTGTTTTGTGAGCAGCACATGAATAGAATCCAGTTTCTTACGAAGTTGTCTTCTCCAATCCGAATTTCGGTCTAATGTGAGATGAATGCATGGGAACAGATGTAACACCTCTCCTTCACAGGGTTTCCTCCAGGTTTTTCTACAACCTTTCTACAACCCTACTTGCTTAATCTGTAACTGAACCTGGCAGCTTTACAAAATTTTTCATGAACTTGGCGTATTTGACTTCGCTAGCTTGCACTCTGAACAGCTGTTTTCAAAACGCAGTACTGAAGAATTGTGAGACACATACAGGGGATGTGAAATTACCTAAGCTTAGGGTTTTTCCCCCCACTTATTTTTAGATCAGGCAAGAACAAACCAGGTAAGAGCAAACAACTTCTACATTTTCTATTTTACAGTTCCTCAAGAGTTTCACAACAATTAAAGTGCCCTTAAGAGGTATGAGGAGTCATCAAAGGATGTTCAATACAGGTTTGCTACTGACCCCATGCAACAGACAGAAGCTGGGATTTTTTCCCCTGATCGCTGAATTTTTCTGCCTGTGTGAGACATGCTGGGCTACCAGCCTCTGCTCAAAGTTCTGCTTCCCTTTCTGCTCCTTTTTGCCTGCAGCAGCACTTTTCTTGGGAAGGTCACCAGAGGCAAACCTTGGACAGCCTACAGTTTTTTGATTGTGAAATACAGCAAAAACACAACCAAGACCATGTTGGTCTTCTCAGGGCAATGGCACTCTCAGGCATAGCTCAGACAAAGAAAACTTGGCTTGCCTTAAAATGAAGGAAGATTCAACTGGCTGAGGAAAGACCTTCACTTCCTTTCACATCTGCTCTGGGCAAACTAGATGAGCATACACGTGTCTGCCTTCATGGCCAGTGCCATCAAGAACAACCCTTCATCACAATGCACCAGGCACTGTCTGGATTTAAGAGGAAGTGAAGCTTGTTTTGGGATTAATGAAACTGTTTAGAGTGAAGAAAGAACCCAGTCACTAATGCACGGGGTCTGTCTGCAACTGCCTGCAGCCAGTCCTGCTCAGACTCCCCCTATTAAAAGACCATTTTTGCAAGGATGTTCTTCGAGCCTCTCTCTTTCTGTGATCATCACTCAGTACTTGAATTAGTGAGGAGAAAGATCCTGCAGGATTCTGCCACCAGCCTGAAATCCAGCAATTGCTCTGAAGAATTTATGCACTACATATAAATAAAGAATCTTCTGATGTACTTCTTTGTGTTGGCAATGAGTCTTACTTTTCAATTTAAATAAGAAAAAGGCTATGGAAAGAAAAAAGTAGCAGGTCAAGAATTACTGATGTTTAGTCCTAATAGCAGTCCTTCCTTAAACTTTCTTGAAGTAGTGTACAATTTAGAAATCAACAGATGATTTGTATGTTGATTTCTGCTACTAAAAAAAGAACTGAGCCTTGACAGATCAGTAAAACTAAGCCTAGATAGTTCTATGAAACTGAATTCTTTTGGAAGCACTGATATTGAAGAAATACTAAGATGGAGATTAAATGTCTCAGTTTTCAATCAGGAATGGTAAGTAGCCAAGCAAGCAGTGCATGTTTTCCCTCAAGGTGTTCAAGAAAACTGCTCAGATTGAGAAAGCTACTTATGGTTTCTGGGGTTTTCTTTGACTTGGTTTTATGTATGTATGTATGTATGTATGTATGTATGTATGTATGTATGTATGTATGTATTTATTTATTCCTTTTCAGTCCTACCAGGAGCAATCAATATGTCTTTACAACAAGTTCGAAAAGTAAGGATTTTTTATTCTGTGGAAGGAGAGAATCTTTGTCAAATATTTTAGCAGAAGTCAGGAGAAATAACACTAAGTAATTTTATTGCTACATGGAGCTTTTAGCATTCATAGTTGATAAAAGTGGCTAGTTCATAGGTCATTTGTCTTACTTGCAATGGAAAAAGAATGAGTTACAATTTATCTCAGGTTTCAAAACATACTGCTGGTTTTTCATTGCTCACTTCACATGACTACCAATCAGTCCAGATTCAGCATCTCCTTGTTTTCTACAGATGTTCTGGGACGGAGAGAATATCTTCCAGATGATGGTTATAATTTGAAATAAAAGTTGTTAATATTATCTATGCTGATACAGAAAGTAGGAAAGAAACCAAATAAGTATTTGAATGAAGCATTCTTTAAACATATCACATTCTGAATGAGCAGTCATTGTGCAGGCAGTGTATAAACTGATATTGTCAGTTGTATAAATTCTGTATCATATTGTAACTCAATGACTAACAGAAGTTCCAACTTCTGATTTACTATAAAGTCATTTCTTATTTGAAATGATTAGGATCAATTTTAGAATCTAGTTTTCTAAGGGAGAATTCAGATCACAAAAGAAGCAGTACTTACATTACGAAAAAGTCCACGATTTTCCATATTAAAAACCATAGATTACAAGAAATGTCATAGAGTGCTTTGCCTCTAAATTTCACATTTCTGTGAGCAACATCCTCGGACTTGAAAGTCTGCAGCTAAATAGCATTTTTTTTTTTTTATTGCTCTAGTGTTCTTTACCCATAAAAGAAGAACAGAACGACCTTTTGCAAACAATGGAAGTTATTTAAACAGAGTACCGTCCTCAGCACAGAAACTGTTAACTGTTTCATCACATTCTGTTCCATTGGCAGGGAGCTCTGTAACCTGCAGCTGCAGCATCTGAAGGAAATCTACCACTCAGCTAAGGGGCTGATCCCATATCTGTGTCAGATAAAAATCATAGTGCTTATTATTTGTTACCATGGATACCATGAAGATATTGCTGTCCACTAAAGATTACTAGAGGAAGACAACGTAATTCTCAGGAACTAGTCCTGTTTTGCCTTCATAAGTTGCCTTTAACCAGCCTGGTTCCACTGATGGATACACTGCAAGAAAACATATACACAACTTTAAACACTGTTAAAAATCCCATACCGGCTATGTATATTTATTTAGATGGTATTTATTCAAGATAATTGAAAAATCAGGGCAAAACCTGAGAGCTAAAAAGGGAATTACACCCCCATTTTGTGATACGGTTCAGTTTTATATAGGTTCTTTTTTAATATATAAGTCAATGTAAAACAAATCTTACCATTGGAAAATATTGCCCCCTGTGGGAAAGACAGCTCGTGACTATGCTCAGCCTTACAGGAATACATGGCTTTTGCTTGTCTGAAAGAAAAAAATGCAGGCTTGCAATAAATGAGATAACAAGGAACAAGGTATAAAGGAAATTAAAACCTAGGAAGTACAGGAATAAGCAGATGTACAAATGCTACATGATAATAACTGGTTACACAGCAGCTCAGAGGAGTAGAATTGTAGCAGATAATAACTTCAAGCTTACTGGAGTTAACAAGCATGTTATTGCAGTAAAGAGACTGACGTCCCACTTAGATATTTAAACAGGAATATAACTAGGAACTTTTAAAATGAAGTTGTCATTAAAATAAGTACTGAAATGAGCATACTGGTTGAAGCAAACCATGGACTGCATGGAGACAAATTCAAAAGTGATCATGAAGTCATTAAAGGTCTGAAAACTTGACCTGTGAGAAACTATTGTTAATAGGTCTACAGAGGAAAAAAATACTTAAAAAGTAAACATGAGACAAAAAGGAGTTGTGATTCTGTCCCAGATAAAGAGGACAGAAAAAGTCACCTCTTGGGGTCTGGCCACTGTGATTCTGCCAAGTACAAAATGAGGGTTTGAACACGAAGATGGAAATTAAGAGTTCTCTTGAAATTCCTGTACTTTACCTAATACCTTGACTTGAACTTACACACTCACAGTTGTATGTGAACCACCAATTTTTCTGAATTTCTTTAAACCCACACTACACTAAGTGAAGGTGAACTTGTTGACTATTTCACCTTTGTGTGATATGATGGGGAATTGCCAATTGAAGTTTCCTTCTAGCCAGGATTTATCTCAATGACCCAATATCTGCATACTTTTTGATAGTGTGTATGTGCAAGTGGCATGTAATCTATCAATGTCTTTCTCCCAAAATAGTAAGATAAAAGAGCTGCATGACATATTAACAGTGCCACATCATAAGCATTATCATCATCCATTTGAACCTTTAAAAGGGTATGAGCATGGATGGACATATTCTGAAGTTTTTATGTGAGAGCTTTGCAGAGATGATTTCTCCCTCTGAATAATAAGCTTTGCTGTTGGTTCTCTGACTTATGATTGGTCTAAATGGCATTTTTTGCCTTCATCTTAAGAGAACTAATGACTCCTCAAGAGTTCCATTCTCAGGAGGAGATTTTCAGAGGAGATCAGGAATTTTGAGTTGTATGATATCCAAGGGGCAGTTTATTTTCAGGGCCCTGGAAACATTTCTGATTTTTAGTACTGTCATCCTGGTTACTAAAACAAGATGAGAACTGGACCCCTGTTTGTTCACTTTGTTAAATGTTAGCTTGCTCTCTGGCTGGTGTAGACTGCTCTGAGAAGTTTTTCCAAAAGAAATCCTTGGTGCCTCCTGTTGTGAAGAGTTTGCCATCTACACTTGACAAGACAGGTCTCTTAATTCATTATTCTCTATAATCTGTATAAATTTACACATAATAATCTACATAATGTATATACAGAGGGAGCTTAGATAACTTTACTGAAGGTCACACATAAACTAAAATTATTTAATCTCATTTTTTATCAAAGTCTACAGAGAGCACTACAGATGTTCTAATTATCCTGACCCAAATCAGTAACACTATAACCAAACAGCCTGTTGGGATGGGTTGACCCTGGCATGACCCCTTGTTATGCAAATCCAATACACCTTTGTGGCACAATCATGGATTTTACACACATAAAACAGTAGAGTAACTGTTGAAGATTGTTGTAGCTGTAGTGAACACAAAGTAGTAGGTAATGAATTTACTAAAGCACCGGGATTATTTCAAATCTGAATAATTTGACTATCAAGCCAGGTGCCCATGCTGATAATGGGACACCTGAGTAGTACTGTGACAAAAGACATTTAAGACAATATTTAAATGTGAGGCAGAATTTCCTAAGTCATTCTTGAAATATGATATATTGTTTTTAATGCCCTTAGAAAAAGTTAAGAAATTAATGCCATTTTCTCCTCTAGTCTCTAATGTCTAATAAGCTATTCTGTTTTAAACCTCCAATTTTATCTGATCCAAGTATGTTTACCTCAAAGATAAAAAAAAAAAGACAAGATAACATAGGCTCCGTCTTAGAAATAATCTTCTATGGGAAAAAAAAAAAGGTTCTCAGCACTTGATATTTACACAGATAAACACAAGAAGCCAGTTTCTCAAAAGCTAGTGAATGATAGAATTCTTTGCACTACCTTGCTTCTGAGGCAGAGCAATTACACCCCAAAGTTATTTACAAACCATCTGTGATGATATAATGAGTGACAGATTTAAAAGTATTTACTCATAATTCTGGATCAATTTTCAAGCACCTGGTTATGGCCTCTACAATTTGATGCCTCCTTGATTTGATTATTTAGGTTCTTGTATTTGTTATTACCCACTTCAGCCCTATCCATCTGGAGGTACTGCTCATTAAATGAGCTTGCAGGTCCTTGGGCATTTTGTTTGTGATTACAAAAATGGACGTTCTTACTGATGGTGTTAACGCTGTTCTCCCTAGAAACAAGGCTGTTAAAAAGCACATGATAACATCACCATCATCTATTACAGTTCTTTTAAGATGATGTTAATAACCTGAGAGGAATGTTGTTTAGGGCAGAGGAAAAAAAAAACACCAGAAACACCAGAAAATGTTACCCACATTTCCTAGAAGTTCCGTTCCATGACCCTGCTGGATAGATTCCAGATGAGAAAAATTCATTTTCCATTTCCTTACTTCCTATTATGGTTGTTTTGAGCCCATAATGATAAATATACCAGCAGTCAAATGATCAGTATTCATCAGATGATAAATTCTTTTGCTTGACTACACACAGTCAACAACACCTGAGGCTCTAATAATAATAGTAATAATAACTATTTTGAATGATAAACAGCTTTAAAACTATGTCCCTGCCCTAATGACTTTTCAGTCTAGCAAGACAAAGCCAGAAGAGGAACAAATGAGGAAAAACATATGAATCTCTGTCAAATGACTCACCAGTTAATATTATTCTACAGGAAGAAGAAAGGTTTATAGAGCCTTGGAGATGGCAGACCCAAAACCAAGCCGGAGTAAAACACACTGGCCTGCTCCGAGCAAGGCATTCCAGGTGTTTTAGGAAATGTAAAATATAGCATAAAAATAAAAACAGGAAAATAAATGGAAAAGAATATTTAACCATATGGTTGGGATGGGAGCATGGGTCTAGAGGGCTTCAAAATATCTGTCTGCTCCTATTGAAATCCCAGCCTGGCACCTAGAGATCCTGCTGAAAGGTTGAGCCTTTTGCTGTCACCTACTCCTTCCCATTTTTCTAATGAAAATTCTAATTCTAAAGCAGTTTCTCACTTCAGGAGACTTTCTGTGTACCTCTAAATGAAAATCAAGATTATGTAGAGTCAGGGATTATGTGTCGGTGCATTTCTATACAGAAGCTGAAATAAACAGACCTCGGGCCTGACTGACTTACCTAACTGCAGTATTTGTGAAATTTGTGAGATTTGTGCACCTCTTTCATGTGCATACTAGATTAGTGACAGAGACTGGTCTCAGTGTACATAGTAGCTTAATACCACAGTGAGGGAGACTGATGAATAATAAACTTCAAATCAGAAAACAGGAAGACAGAAGTCAAAGTAACTCTGTAATCGGAAAAACAGAGCACAGGCTAGACAGGGCATAAAATTTTGGTTTTCTCTGTCCAATCCTAACACATGTACTGTGATTTCTTGTTGTCTTTCGGACTAGAAAAACCCTTTAGTGTTACAGGAGCATATAGTCATGTACACAAGGAGAGAAAACCGGTCAAATAATGCATTAAAAGAGGACACACACACACTTATTATAGACCTGTTGTCACACAAAGTCAGAAAGCAGTATTGCAAATGCTACATGGAAGAAGCAATTAAGTAGAAGCAGACCACTGCGGCAGTATCAAGTGCAGAATTACCTGCTGGAATACAGAAAACATGAGACTGCAAAATGTGAGACTACAGAAAACATGAGACTACACAAAATGTGAGACTGCAAAGCCATACAGGTACTTTTGATCTGCCATCTGTACAAAAGACCACAACAGGCAATAGTTGTTTCAAGCAGGGATGAAGTTACTTATATTCTATAATACATAGGTAAGCAGCAGCCTAAAATTTATCTTAGCATGGTAAATTACCCATGCAGAGTCCAACACTGTCTTAAGTATTTCTGGTATCAAACCAGGCAGCTTAAAAATAGTTTCTCTGCCTTACACTTGGCCATGCATATATTCATTTGTTAGCAAATGAAGACAGGAGGCCTTTCTATTGCATGATCAAGTTGTAATTACCATGATTTCTACATACTGCAGAGCAAAAAAAAAAAAACAAAACAGGCTACTCTACGGTTTTAAATCTGTCTTCATGTTCATAAACCACAGCCAAATAATAGCTGTTCTGAATTGCAAAATTGTACTCAGACTTAAGCAGCACTATAATAACCCCAGAGTTACTTCTGATTTCTTCCTCATTCTGCCTGCTAACCTCCCATTTTCTATTCTCCTTGCGCCTGTTGCTCTTCTGCCTTCTTATGAAAGCTGAAGTAGAGGAGCTATTCAGCCTTTCAGTGTTTTTGGCTTTGTTATCCGCTTTCCACATCTATTACCAAACTGCTACTTTTTCCTTTGTCAGATTTTGCTTCTTACATGCTTTTTATATACAGATACAGGTGGCACAGGCTCTGAAGGAACAACAGGGGAGAGTTTGAAAGAAGGAAATAATGCAAAATAAGAAAAGGAACAGTGTTGAAGATGAAATGATGCAGGACTGGTGAAGCAGTCCTTGCTTTCAACTTAAGGCACTGGCTTAAGAACATTCCAGACCCTTCATTTATACTTTTCTTCCTTAAATTATTGTCCTGATCTTTTCACATGCCTTTCCTCCCCTGCCACCCTCCTTTTTGTTCATCTTACAGGCCACATACTACAGAAAACAAGAAGAGCCTTAATTCCTAAAAGCTGCTTCTCTCACAAAGTCAGTAGGACTTTGCAGGAGAGATTTTCCTTTCCCTCCCCTGCTAGATTTGCCAGAGAGGACAGCCACATTCCATGGCCACAAATTTCAGCATGTTCATCTTCCTTTACATCTGTGCTACTTTATGCTACTACTTCTGGATTCATGGATTGACATCTTTTTTTCATTGCTCAACAGTTCTGGTAAGTTGTGGGTTTATCAGTGAGTAAAGCAGTAATCTGCTCTAAATCTGTGTTCAATCTCAACGAATTTGAAAAGTTGGGACAGTGACAAGAGAGACAGATGTTTTCCTACAGCTAATAACTTATTTGCTTTGTCTACTAATTGTAAGGGGAGTAGTACTATACAGAAGATACTGCTTCCTAGACAAATACTTACTAGAACATTCTAAATTCATTTTATATAAAAATGAATCAAATTTATGAAATAAATGCAAACAATTGTGAAGAAAATGTCAATAATTCCTGCTGCACACTAGCAAGAAAAGAGGTCAACAGTTTCTCCAGACAGACATTGAGGCATGGAAGGCGTGATGGTAAATACAGAAATCCTGAACTTTCTAAAGTACATGTAATTCCAGACCTGCCTATATGAGCAAATTACCATAAACTAGCAGGTTTTCTACTCTGCTGAAGCCATTCCATACAAACAGCTGTATGGAGAAAGTATAGCACCCTCATACTAATTTAAATACTGTTAATTTTCTCTTGTATCTGTGTCCTTAAGCAGACAGCTGACCTGAGCCTCTCTCACTATTCCCCCAGGTGAGAGAATAACTAGATTGGCTGTTATTCTCTATGAAATTTAGCATTCTTTTGAAGAAAGGATGAAATTAATAAACCAAAAAAAATTTCACATGCCACATGACACTGCCCAAAAGACGCAGAACAAAGCTCCAACACTTCTCTTTCAATCTCTGAAGCCAGCAACACAACAGACTTTACTCAATGTTAAACAGTTTGTAGCACTTACCGTCCTGGAGAAACTTGTTTAAGTGAACCAGCACTTTCGAACAACTGTGCTCTTGCAGCCACTCTGAAAATAAATGCACCACCTTGCTTTATACTACACACACTAGTTTCATGTTTAATCATCTAAAGACAAGGACACATTTTAATTTTTTTTTTAAATTTAATTATTCACTTACAACCCTATTCACCAGACTTTTTAAGGGCATAACCTAACTGGGGCCACGGACTTCTGCATGCTCCAGTGCCATGCTGAGTCACGAATGGAAATCTCAACATCTTGTGTTTAAAACTATATTCATGGATGGCCAACAGATATATTGGAAATACTTTTACTGAAAGTCTGTCACTATCGTCTGGAACCCTTAGCTGTGCAGAATTCTGTTTAAGTAAGACACAGTAGTCTGTGAAATGACTACAGTGATCCCTTCCAGATTACAAAGTGGAGAGGCTGAATGATATCCTGCAGTATTTGAAGAACTTCTTGATGCTCTGTAGATCTGGAAATCACTTGTTCATGGGGACAGAGATATTCTAGGTCAAAGTCAGATCAGGAGAGATCTTCTGACTTTTCAGTCTTCTGAAAGCACTGAGAAACATTATTAACCCAAATCTCAACAAGCTAAATCGCGATCTCTATGGCTTAGAATTATCCTCCTTTCAGCATTAAAGAAAAAAAACTAAACCAAAACCAAACCAAAGCCCAACTGTTAGGAATCAACTATTTATCATGCACCAACTGAAGATGCTTCAGAGCTGAAGGTTGGTTTTGTTTTCTTTTTCCTTCTTCCAATTTTGGACTTGCAAAAATAAAATCTGATGATCTTTCTGAGGTAACAGCATAGACAGTAAATAGCATTTCTGCTCCTTGAAACATTAAATTCCAGAAGAACTGCAGACAATAATACTAATAATTTTTCTAGGAAACATTTCTACCTTGTCTCCAGTCTAATAGAGTCAGTGGTAGTCTTTCAACTGACTTGAACAGACTTTGTGCCATCTCCTTTGTTTACAATTTTAACAAAACTAGATCAATAATTAACAAATACAGAAATATTAAAATCAAGCATTCATGCATGCTTTTTTAGTTACTTATGTACATCTCTGGAATCAATTTATAATAATACTGTAACAACACAAATCTCCAAAGTGCCTTAATGACTTACACAGATCCTGGTCTTTGATAGCCATTACTTGATGCAGTATCTAATCTTAATCTTCTGCACATTTTGGGAGGCAAATCAGGGTTTGGTGGAGCCTTTAGTGTATCTTTGGTATCTGTTGAAGATAAGCTCTGTACAGACCCACTGCAGCTTTTGTTACCTAAAGAAAACACCAAATTATAGGGAACATTAAAGCTGATTTGAAGTTGCTTCACGACATGTGCAAAGCAAAGCTTATGCTGTTGTTGTTGATTATTTTTTCCTTTTTTTAGGAGTCAAAACAAGTAGAGAAACTACCTACTAAGACAAGAGGAAACAGCCTTTCAGGCAAAAAGCGAGGAGAAAAGAATCAACAGTATCTGCAAGATTTTGATAAGAGGGATGCAGGCATTCAGCAGGACTGATTAAAGTACTTTCACCAATAAATACATTTGATCTAATGTTAAGTTGTCTGAATTCTGATTCCACTTTATCAATGGAGTTGGTATGTAGGAAATTGAGGAAAAGACGTTAAAATTGAGAAGGCTAAAAAAATTACATTGCAATTACATGGCTGGATAGTACAATCACTAAAAAGTGACAAGAGCATTTATAAAGTAGAACTTTGCATAAAATTGAAAAAAAATCACTTGGAAATGGTTCTCAGGTAGTCAACTGATCAAAGCAGTTTGACATCAGACCACAATAATTTGTTACAATTGACATTTTGATATCCACAAAAGCTTCATGCAGTTTAAAAAATACTTAGGAACAAATGACCATGATTTTCCTTAATCAATTGCCACTGTAACTTGATAAAGCAAATCTATATGTGTTCAGACTATATAGGACACAAAAGAAGTCCTTTTAATGAATATAAGACATGTCCACATGTGATCTTTCAGGTGACTTATCAGTGGACTGCTGCCTTGTTTCCACGGATGTTCTGCTAGATGAAAACTGCACCTGCTTCTCTCCTTATGCCAAAGACCAACCAATGCTTAATAATGCTTTAAAAGCTGACAATACAGAGATCCCAAAATAAAGCACAATACATCTACTAGTAATATTTCTAATCTATAGTATTATTCTGTATCATAAATTATAGGTGAATCATAGGAGGATACAGAGTGATCTGAATTTGAGAAACATATCTTTTAAGCTGTGTGAACTGTGCAGGTTATAAGCAATGGAAATATGTCAGAAGCAGTTTGAAAACTGAAACAACATACCATAAAAATTAAAAACAAGCAAACAAACAATACTAATGAGTACCATTAGCTTTCAGACCCAGCTCTTGTTTTCTGATGCATGTTAACACTGATGTGATAAAAGACCTTGTATATTACCTTCAGCTGATGGAATTGATCTAAGGGAAGATGCTGAAGACCTTTTCAGCCCAGACAGACTGTAGGAACTCTTTTTGGTCAGGTCTGTTGGTGGAGAGGCATTTTCTGGTCCAGTGACGGAAGCTACACTTTGGCAGTCTGATTCCACATCTGTTTTGGTTGCATCCTCCTTTGATGAGGATTCTGGACTTGTGGTCCACAGGCCTGAACTTTTCTGGCCATTAGAAGAAGCAGGAGAGGCAATCCATGGAATCCCTCCTGATTTCTCCCTTGGCTGTGAGGGCGTGCACTTGGTGGTGCTGTTCTGCTCAGAGGAGTGAGAAGACAGAGATTCGATGCTGCCCATGGGAGTGCTGTCAGGGCTACTGCTGTACGAGTCACCTAGAGAGGAGACAGGGGAAGGGAGACAGAGTGAAAAAATAATCTGCATTTTCTAATCATCTGTTTCTTTCATGCCACTTATAGCTCTTTTGTATCTTACTTGTTATCAAAGTCTAATCTGTGATTTCCTCCAGAAAGAACACAACTCTTTTTTATTTACAACTTGAAGACTCATCTTGCCTATTTACAGAGCATTTGTCCCTTGAAAATTGCAAGATTGGCGATCCATTTTTTATCAGATACATTTTCTATATTTTTTTATCTTTTCTTACCATATGAAACCTGCATCTCTTTTCTCACACCATAGAGATTTCCCTTATTTCCTGTAATATAGCTGCGTCCATGCTTCATTTAAATGATGACTTAAAACAATCTAGTATTCTGAAAATGTTATTTCCAGAAGCCTTAGCTCCCTCTTACCTGTCTCCTCCCACACCTACAGGTATTTGGTAAGGAGAGTATCTCTGCCTCTACCTCCACATTTCAGGGCACAAGTGAGATACTAATTGGAACATGTTTACATAAATGCTGAGTTTCAGCAAAACACAAGTGGATAGTTGTTGGATCAGACCTTGTGGTAACCAAACTGCCACCAAACATCATAGAATCGCTTTGGTTGGAAAAGACCTCCAAAATCATTGAATCCAACCTTTGACCAAACACCACTATGTCAACTAAATCCTGGCACTAAGTGCCACGTCATTTCTTGAGCACTCCAGGGATGGAGACTACACCGCTTCCCTGGTAAGTCTGTTCCAATGCTTGATAAGCCTTTCAGTGAAGAAATTCTTCCTGATGTCAAGCTTGAATCTCCCCTGGCACAGCCTGAAGAAGCATGAGCTTGCATTCACTCTGCAAAATACTTGCACAGAATTGTCCCTTTTTTATAGCGGTATTCATTCATTGCAGTTACACTGTGAAAAACACCTGAACCTTGCCCAGTTTGTCCTCTGGTGAGTGTAACTGACTGTTCCTTTGTAACTTCTACTTGGGATCCCATGTCATTCACTCTAGCAATCAGGGAGCTATTATTATTTAGTATTTAAACTCTTCCTGGCCGGAAACAAGTAACATAGGTGTATAGAAAATGCAGCATCTGTGCAAGAATATACTGAGGATAGATTTCTTTACATTACAGACTTCAGAATTAGTACAGATCCTCAAGAACAGATGCACTTTAACTGTGGATTAACTTACTGAACCAGTCTCATATAAGTCTTTTTGAGGAACCAAGGGACACAGAATTTCTTTAGGAAGTATGTTGCAACAGTGGAATTGTTAATGACTTAAACTTTTATGAAGTTTTAATACACCCTACTGGTACAGCTGGTAAGTAAAAAAGTGGCGATCCAACTGGATGAGAATGAATGAAGTGAATTTTTTTCATTATATCTATATAAAAAATAAGTAAGCATTCTAAAGCAGCAATTAAGTATAGATGTAACACCCTGCTGCTAAACAGTAAGCCATATGATAATTATACATATAATCTAGTATTCTCCCAGGAATATTAGAGTTTGTTTCTATTCCAGAAAACCTAAGAAAGTGTCAGTGGTTTTGGCAGCTGAGGCAGTGGCTGACTTTGAAGCAATGACCACAGTTTTATGCATGTGAGAAAAGCCAAGTGGTGGTTTTGATCTCCTGTCCTTGACTGAATTACACTTGCTATAGGAGGAGAGGAAAGACTGCATTTACTATTTCCCAACCTTACTAATCATCTTGCAAGCAAATGAAATGAAGATCATATAATGAACTTTTGAGTTTCAATGTAGCCTAAATTTAGATTAGAATATAAAGTCTACTTTAAATGATGTTGAATGCTGTATGTAATCAAGGCTTGCCTATAACCAAACGTCCTTCCTCATCTGAGAAAGCGAGGAATGCAGTCAGTCAACAGTGTTACTGTGACTCAGAGGTTAAAAAGCTGATGCTTGTGATCACTGGAATACAGTATCTATAGGATATTATTCAGGCAAAGTTAAGATGACATTAAGAAGCAGGACAGCCGGTATGCAATGACAAACTTACTGTCAGGATCTGCTAGACATGGTGTGTATCTTCCTTTGGGTTTACGCGAACCTGTGGAGAGACAAATTGCTCTTGTTCTTCTTGAACTTGATCGGGACTGAGGCTGGGGAAGAGGAATATTGGGGTCTGGCGCAGTGTGAAATATCTGCATCATCAAAAAAAAGGGAAAAAATTACATTAAACAAAGAGGTACTCTTACACTTTCATTATGAATCCATTTGTTTTCCTCCCCGCTGTGCTTGAAATTAACACTATTGTTGTCTCATACATTACAAAAGAGTTACGTCAAAGAATATAAGCTTTGCTTTGATCTCATTTTACAACTCAAGATCCACAATATTGAGCTGTACTTACTATCTGTGTTAATTTGTTGAAACATTTATATTTTAGCTCTTGCACAGCCATGAAAGACTTGCTAGGAATACAGATCCATAGCATGGAGTGGGAAAAAGCTATGATTTCTATTAATGACCTTCTACAAAGTTTGGACTCTTTATTCTTAAGGACTTAATCATGGTAATAAAAATGAGGTCTTAGTTCTACTTCATAACAAAACAGAGAATTTCTTTTTACCTTTTCATAATGCTCTATCAAAATTTCAACGACGATATTCTGAAACTTAATGTTCATCATAGCAGCCACGGTTTCTTCTTGTGCTCTCATCAGAGTTGGTCCAAAGATAACACCAAGGTTGGATACAGTCATTAGATTTTGTTGACTGTGCAATGATACCCTTTAAATGAACATAAACAATATGTGATTTAATTGCTGTTCTACACTACAATTTTATCAGCCAAAAACTTATTAAGGCTACTACTTTTACAAGATCCCACATTCATGCCTCTCTTTAAAATACATTTTTTAAACTTCTGCTGAACACTAGAATCAAAATACAATGTAGTATTTTACTTCCATTAAGGCTCCTATCATGCAGTAACTTAATGGACAATGAGTATGTCTTCCTAGAGTTCCTGATATACCTGACAGGGAAAGACAACTGTATTTGGAGTTCTACACAGAGAGATTCAGAACTCCTAAAATTTAGAAGTCTTAGGGCAAGCACGATCTCTCTCCAATGATTACACAGGTCCTTATATACTTTCAACTGGATTGACTGAAAATGCTGTGTGGTAACAGAGATCAACCATATACCTTAGTTTTCATGTAAAGGAATGAAGCTTAGTTACTGAAAGCACTTAATTTGCAACAGGATCTCTTTATCAATTTAAAGAAAACACTGGATCAATAGATTCAGTGAAATTATTGTTTCTGTGTGATAGATAACATTAGATGATCATAATCACATCGGGCTTTAAAAGGTATTAACCTCTTACTCCTGTATATTTTGTTTTTACATACTTCACCATTTTTGCTTTTTTTTCCTTTTTAATGTAGAATTTAAAAGCTTAGTTTTCCCAATAATTTATCAGATACTTAAATCTCAATCAGTAATAGTCAATGCCCCATTTCTCTCCTTACTACTAAGATTTGCCAAATAAAAACTCTGTCACCACAGATCCTTTGAAACAACTGCCAGTCATTCCCCAGTCACAGCTGTCCTATTGCCTGTCTCAGGAATATTATACCAAATCAGGATTTTAAAATCACCTTAATGCCTAATTTTATTCAATCTGTTACCAAATGGAACTCATTAATGAGGCACTGGTTCACATTCTCCTCTTCCTTCTCAATGCCATCTGCTACTACGGTCAAGGTGAACATTTTTAGCCATTTCATACACAATTAAAATAACTCTTGCAACTTTTAAAATTAAGAAATAGTAAAATCTATAAAACATTCCCCTCATATTTGGGACAGGAAGATTTTAACACCCCATTTGCATCAAGAAGCAGGAGAAATATGGGGAAGAGTTTTGTACAGGAGGCAGCACAGTTATAAACTGCAGGAAAACAAATGCTTATCTTCTTACACATTTCTTATATTGCTTCAATAAATTATCTCAAAACTTTCCAAAATGTTACCTCAGACAGACACACTGGCAGAGATCATTATTTGGAAGCTCTACTATGAAAATGACTGCATTGTTAAAAAGCATTTTTAGTTTAACGTAACTTTCTCTGAAACAGATCTTATGTTTATCTTAGATGACTAAGGGTCTTTTGGGAAGTCTGCTAGTATTTTAATGAAACTGGAATGTTGAATAACTCAGCTTTAGATATGCTATAAAAAACCTTTAAAACCCCTCCCTTTGCAATGTGACTCTGCTGTGTGCTGCACAGTAACCGTAGAGGTCTGTTAACAAACGTTATAACCTTACAGCGTAAGAGAGAAGGTAGTGTTTGTCTGGTGTTTGGGTTTCCTTGGTTACAAATTTGGGAGCTTGGTTAATATAAGAAATGGTGAATTCAATAACACTGTAGCCAGAAAGGGCTTTCTGTAATACATTTCAAAGGGTTGAGTTCTTGAAAAAGAGAAAGAAGCCAGGGCTGTAAATGGATCATTTTGATAGCCACTTTCCCCTGATCTTACTCCTACTGCTGCTGAGCTACAGCACAGACACAAGCTGAGGTAATTATGCATTTCAGGTAGCTGTAGGGCATTCATTGATATGCTATTGCCTTCTCCTCAGAATCTCTCCATTTGATGTATCACCAGCAAATTTGTGATACTGCCAGACTGCAGACTCCCAAATACCTAATACAGAAAAGCATCGTGTTGTTAAATCATACCAAAGAATGTGTCATTCTTTAGAGTGGACATAATTTGACTAGGTAGGTTTAAAAACAAAAAAAATGAGTTCTCCATGTGAAAGTAACACCAAACTTGCCATGTTTGCCTAGCTACTGACTATCCATGCAGCATCACCTCTCTCCAGGGTGCTTTTCAGGATTAGCCAGTTTTGTTTGTTTGTTTCTAGTATGATTTACATCCCATATCATCTAACCCTATTTAAATTTGCACAGTAACACAAAAAACAAGCTAGGCAAAGATGTAAAGACCTTATGACTTAAACCAAGAAAAAATAATATTATCCTTATTTTATAACCCAGAGCTACAGCATTTTCACTTTGCTGCAAAAGCATTAATAAACGAACTGAACTGCTAAAAGAAATATAGGGAAGAAAATATGCACTTTGAAATTGGATTTTCAACAAAAGAATGATGAAAACAGGAGGCTGGATTTTTTTTTCCCCCAAGTTTTCTCATTTCCATAAAATTAGGCACTTTACCTGCCATTTATTTGTTCCTTGAAAAATCTCCACACAGTGGTAGGAAAAAAGATGAGGGAGGAAGATGGCTAAAACACTCAAGAGACTAATTTTAAGTTCAGTCTCATTAGAATTGCTAGTATAAACAACAGCTGGCAAATTATATTGAAATTAGAAGGGGTGAATTGAATGTTGGAAAGAAAAGTACTAAAGGTATTGAGTGTAAAACTAAGGTTACATCTATATGAAATGAGAATCACGACAAAGATGACAAAAGCAGGAGTTAAAGAGAACGATTAAAGAAGGAAATACTAAGGTATACTTTTATTTGGAATTGCATCTGAGAACATACTGAGAATAAAGAGGCTAGGAAAAGAAGTCAAAAAGTAATGCTTGCCTAACAATAATTGCACCAACAAAGCAAGTTACTAGGCTTCTATGTCTCTCTAATTTTGAAGCTTCCAGACCAGCAGCTCTTACAAAATTGTTAATACTTCATCAAATACTTTCACTTTTTTGAGGGTTCCAAGGGAGTAGGTATTGTATTTTTTAGTTAATTAAACAATTCTGTGAGTAAAGAAACTTATGAAACTTTTCTCTATCTGGCTGTCTGTGTGAGCCGAAGCATAACAGGGGGCAAGGTCTCAGCTTTTGCAATGAATGCATTTACAGCAGCTTACTATAATGCTAGTTCTTCAGGGGCTAATGAGATAATGGGCTAAAAACATTTTTTAGGGCTAAATTATTTCCTCTCAAAGACATGTTCAAAGTTCTAATTTCTATAACAAAATTGCATTAGGCTCCACTGTAGACAGCTTACTGCAGCCTGTAGCTCAAGCTGTGATCAAACAAGCAAAACATCTGGAATGTAGTGAATTGAATGAAAACAACCTGCACTCATGTCTTCTAAATGTCTAAGTCATACGAGCCTTATCTGAACAACTACTTTTTCACTATTCACGTTTCCAGATGACTGATACATGTACTATGCAGCATCCTAAATCAGAAAGAATAATACATATTCAAAAATATTGAGCAAATACCAGCAAGAACTAACCAAAGATGCACAGAAAATTAAGAGAATAAAAACTTGTCTTTTTTATCTCACAGCACATGCCAAGTGTAATTCTGTAAAGACAAAAGGTCACCAGTTTAAAGAAATGCAAAATGTTTTCCATCTGATAATTAAAAATCAAGAGAATATCAAGGAGATTCAAAAGTTGGACATCTATGTAGATATCAAAAATATAAATAAAAATACTACAAATTAGCTTTTTCAAGTGATACTACACTTCAGACTTGTTAGAGAGAAAAATAAGATCAAACATGAAGAACAGAAATTATATCATCTATATCATTCTATCTCCTTTCCAATCTATCTAATTCCTGAAACACTCTGGGACTTTAAGACAGATTCAAACCAGTATTTTCCATCAACTTTGGCATAATGTTAAATGTTTATTAAATTTAATTGGTTACAAGTCCTGTAGTAAGTAAGAACATGAATGAAAACATTGACTAGGTTTATTTTATAAACGTAGTTGGCCATCTTGGTGACACTTTATGTTTTTATTCTGCTTCTACAGAGAGTATTATTCCATTTAAGTTGAGAACAGCATTTTAGAAATCAAATGTAATTTCAAGCGTCATTGTTTCAACACAGAGAATGGATTAAGTAACACTGAGAAATTTAAAGTAGAAATGATAACATTTCTTACAATGTTACAATTACCAAAGAGAAAAATAAAAAATAATTACTTGACCAAGTGCTTAATAAGGATGTCCAGCATCTCTCTGTTCTTCTCTGGCAATTTATGCACAAGTGCATGCACTGCCTCAACTCTGTAGTTCTGATCATCTGACTCTATTAAACAGAAAACAAATTGTTGATAAATCAGAACATGTGCTAAGAAGTGACTACAAATGGCATCAGTGCCTGTGTGCTAATACAAACATGCATTAAGAGGAGCCAAACAAAATTAGCTTTCAAATAACAAGGAAAATTTGATTATATTTATTACACTGTGAAATCTGTATTTGAAGTAACTCGCCTAAAGCAATTACTATCAATACTGGAACCAACAAATTAATGGCAGTATTGACTTGATGTGCCACTTTCAGTGAAGTCTAAGATTTAATCTAAGAAATATAGATTAAAATAGCTAAACTTATTTTGAGTCTTTTATTCTTATCAAGATAAGAGAATGGAGAAATATCTTCAAATTCTACACTGAAGTCATTAGAAGAATAATCTCTGCTATCTGTATGCAATTGTTCCACTTGTGAAAAAGGAGTTCACTTTTGCCCTTTCCGATTTCCCAAGGCAAGCTAGGAAAATAAAGATCCCTGGATGAGAGGGATGACTGTTACAAAAGAATTATCAGCCTATGTGAAACAAACAAACAAACAAATACACAAACAAACATCTAAATGTGGGTTCAAAACTTCCTGCAGAAGGCAGTCATGCAGAACCACTAAAAAGATCAGAACAAACCACTGAACAGCTTCATCTAGTGTGACTTCTCTGTTTTGAGAGACTTCTCTGTTTTGCATATTAGAGCAAGAAGAAAAGCAAAGATAGTGACTGAGGAGATTAGAGGTTAGAAACAATATTACTTTCATGAAAGTGTACTTATAATTTTAACTTTTACTTACTAACAGCAACAATGAAATCTTTGTGCAGCTTGAAAGTCATCAGTGGTTCTGAAAGACACCTGGTTGTAAAAAACCCAAATTTTTAATTTAAAACACAAAAATCTAAGTTTTATGAGTGTGATTATGATAGCCCTCAACATCTGCACAATGTTCTGCTGGTCTGAGGAAATCTGATTCAGTGATGATTACAAGTAGCATACAACTCAGTCAAGTTCACTGTCTGAAAATCAATTTGAATTGAATCTGGTGTCACCATGTAAGTTATTAGGGAAAATGTTACTTCAGCACAGAGCCTCAGTGTTTCATGTCTACCATATTGTAGGACAGGAATAAATAGCTGCAAACACGGTATGGTGGGCTGCAGAAGCAACCTTTTGCCCAGGAAAGGCAAAAAATATGATGCAATTTAGGACTGAAATTCTGATGTGAGAGATCTTCAAAGAGTCATCCTCTGAAAGGCAGACTGTGAGTTGCCTTACAAACACAAACACACAGCTACTGCTTGCTCACACATGTCCTAGTTTCACAAACACAGTAGCTACAATGACTTGTGCTTCTGAAGATGTAAATTTCTCCAACCAAAGCCAGTCTTTTCAATGAAATGTACATGAGCATTCTGCTATAAATCTTAGGCATGTTTTTCAGGTTTATTGAAATGGCAGAGATTTCTGATGCTGCCCTTTGTTAGGTGATTTTTTAGGAAATCTCCATTTTTAGAAGGCATAGAACACCCACCATCTGGGTTGGATACTTTTTATTATGTCTCTTTTGAACATTATATATGGAGATCTAAAAGAGTTATCTCAGAATTACCATAATTTTTGAATATTGTGTCTCTTATCAGCAAAAATGACAGGAGGGATATTTTATTTGTGAAAATATTAAGAGCACAAGATAAAAAAACTACACTTTTGCTGGGATTTTCATTCATCCATAATGTCATGGTACTTTATGGTACACAACTTAAGGGATTAACAAAGAAAGACTGAGCACAACATGCTTTGTGGTAACATAAAAAAAAATTAAATAAAAACATGCAATTAATTGAATTTAGGGCTATATAAGGTAGCATTATCTTAAAAAGGTTGAAGGTGTATATTATTATACATAATCACAGGAATATTAAGCAGAATAATAAAATACTCATTTATTACCAAGGAAATGGATACAAGAAATATAATATGATATTGAGAAGCCAAAGATTAATGGGACAGAAAAGGAATACTGAAACTGTGTGGGATCACACTTACCTGAGGTAGTTTTTTAGTCCACTTGTTATTGTTTTATTGTCCCAGATTTCCATATCAATATCCATATCAGGAGGCGATTTAGGGGCTGGTAGAAATTTGATTTAGGATTTTGTTATAGTTTGACTAACACATTAACTAGAAAAGTAGCAAAAAAGAAGCTACTAGATCAGCCATTTAGCTCAACTAATTATTTATTAGCCAGACTATCCACCAGTCTGATCAATTAAAATCTTTTCATCTCTGCAAAATTATTAATAAAAATAAAATCAGTGTTCATAGTTAGTAACCATAAACATTAACTTTATGCACTGTAACAAAGTGTTAAGTAACCCCAAGTCCACAGAGAATTGCTAATTCCTTTTTCTTAGACATGCAAACACAAGCATCAGCAAGATCAACTAGCAAGAAAAGTGAAAGACTGGAATAAGTGTCTGTTAAGCTGAGCCATGATGTGTCATGGAACTAAGCTTTGGAGAACTTGTGGAACAAGGCAAATATATATCAATAAAAAGAACTTTAAAGCTAGAAGAAGAAAAGCATTTTATCTGTAATTTGCTCATGTGTAACATGCAGCACTGAATACTAATGCACACAAGAAACTATGTATGAATCACTCATTTTAAGAGCACAAACTCGATTTAGTGGCAGTAAGTGCACATAAAAAATTGTGATTATGACTCACTCTTCTGAGCACAGCAGTTAAGGCAAAAAGGACCACAGCACACATACTGCATACTGACAAAAGTTCACTTCAAATACTTACAAAATATGGTATTCATCAGCTTTTGCACCTTAGAATTTACACCACCTATTCTGTACAGCCCCAGGATTGTAATACCTACATTGGGAAAACAAATAAATGAAGATAATTAAAATAATGAAAATATGGGTTTTTTTCAATTTGCTGATGCATTCATGGTGTATGTTTTCAAAACATCTAAATGCATTTATGGAAAACCATTACGCTCTTAAGTACTGCTTTTTCCTACTGCTACCTCTTGAGGAATATTAACAAATTCATTCCACTGAGTCCACACCATTCCATACACTAAGCATAGTTTTACATTAACAGAACTCTTCTGCGTAGAAATGATCCATATTAGCAAACAACAAGGTGATGGCTAGGAAAAGTGAAAAATAAGACCCAAAAACATTCTTAAAACACATTATACATCAACAAATTTATATTGCGTAGGTGTCAGTGGAATTACTATGCATCTATGTTTGCTTAGATCATGATCTCTTTCAAATAAGATGTGATTGACATTTATATGAAAACAAAAGTATATACTGTATACTGTTGTAACACATCTGTTGAGAATTTATGTTGCCAGCTAAAATTGCCAGGCCTTTTTCAATAGCACAGATAATAACAAATTATGTTTAAAGAGTGACATGCAAAATACAGTATTTGATTATCTCAGTCATGATTATTTTGTTATTTTTAACTGCCTTTTAAAATCAGGGTTTAAATGTCTTCCATTCTCCCCACTTCAAGCCTTAACATTTAGAAATTGCCTACTTTTCCTTTGAATACAACATTCCTAAGTGTGATCTCACTTAGATAGCCTAGGTGTTTTGTTTTGAAATCCTCTTTTACCTTCCCTGTCCCAGAAAAAAAATGAAAGCTCTGAGTCAGCAGGGACTCAACAATGACAACATTGCTGGCTGAGAAACTGAATTCAAGTTGATCTCAAAGTTGCACAGAGGCACCACATTTGGATTAGAAGAGATCTGAACACTGACACCTCAAGAAAAGCTATCTCATTTTATAGGAGATGATACAGCCATAAATCTCCTTTTAAAACTTATTGTGAGTTGTTAGATACCGTCTCATCAGAGGAATGATTACTAGTTCTGTTTTTTACATTCCCACTAACAAAAATGAGTGTTGCAAAACATTAAATGCTGTTAAACATTAAAAAAACCCAACAAATCTAACAATTTATAACATTAGTGAATAAAATTATAGGAGTTATACTCTGCAAAAAGCCAGATGTACCAGCAGAGAATGATGTCACTTTTGGGTCTTCAGATTTCTCACTTGAAACCCAACTTGGAAGCTGAGACTCCCTACAGTTGTATCACGAGAAAAGTCAAGTCAGGGCACACAAATGAAAAACATAAAGATGTGTGCAATTGTGCATTAAGCTGAGTAATCAACAAGAAGTTACAGAAAAAAGTTTAAAAATCTCACTTAAATGATATGTTAAGAATTGTTGTTGTAACTGAAGAGAACAATTGGGAGTGTAAAGCACCCAGATAAAAGAAGAAAAGTCCATACCAAATAAAGGACGCACTTTAAAGCAGAGATGTAAAACATGTCGAATTTTAAAAAAAGTTGTGCTTCAGAAAAAAAGTCACAACAATCTAGTACCTTATTTGTGCTTTAATACACACCTCTTGTTTCTACAGCATGAATGCATTTCCTCACAAAGTTGAAACCTGCTTCATTTAAGAACACTATAAAAAATAAAAAAGGTAATTAGTTTCCAACACCAATATATAAAATCTTCTGTTTAGCTACACTCACATACTAGTCAAGGAGGGCTAATAAATAGTTATCCATAACATTATAATACTTCTTCTGCAATAGGATCCTTTTAGATACATCCATAGCATTCACAACCCAACTTTGCAGACATTCTGTACCATTAGAAGCTTAATATTCTATTGTCTTTCTTAGCAATCAGTAGCCTCTCTAAAGATACAGTTGAAAGCTGCTGAGTAAAATGCTTTTAAGAATCCAGGACCTACATACTGACCAGAATACATTCATTGTTTTTAAGACAACTATATTCTTTGTTCCTTGCATATGCACACAATCAGTCATAAAATGGTAATGCAGGAGAACAATCCTTGTTACTGAGTTTAATTAGTCATCTTCTTTCGAGTCAATGTATTTCTCAATGTTGCATCTTCAATAGCCACTGCTCTAACTACCTAAATAAAGATCTTAAAACAGCACATTTGTCACCATTAAAATAAACACCATCATATAAAAGAACAGATAGAGGCTTAAATTTCAGATTTTCAGTCTCAAATATACTTCCAATGAAGACGTATGTCCAAATTTTACCAATCTCTTTCTCTAAGACATATTATTTAAATTATTTTTACATATTTGTGTTAATATAATAATAACCAATGTGTTAATACAGTGTTAATACAATTATGCACACAAATCTCATAGTACCTTAAAAACACTAATTTTGTTACTCAGTGTATGTCTAACAGCTGCATCCAAAACTAAAACAATGTGATGGACCAAGGCCAGTTGTATGAGGTTCAATGAGGCCAAGTGCTGGATCCTGCCCCTGGGGCAAAGCAACCCCAGGCAGTGCTGCAGGCTGGGGGCAGTGGCTGGGAAGCTGCACAGTGAAAAAGGCCCTGGGGGTGCTGGTCAGCAGCAGCTGAACATGATCCAGCTGTGCCCAGGTGGCCAAGAAGGCCGATGGCATCCTGGCCTGGATCAGCCCTGGTGTGGCAGCAGGAGCAGGGCAGTGACCGTCCCCCTGTACTGGGCACT
>VZUI01084605.1:0-27387 GCA_013401135.1 Cettia cetti | reverse complement strand
AATATTCCTAGTAAAGAACTGCTATTCCTATTCCCAAATCTTTGCCTGAAAGCCCTTAATTGCAAAATTATAATAATTTGGAGGGAAAGGGGTTTACATTCTCTATTCCAGGGAAAACTCCAGTTTTCCTTGGCAGATACCTGTCTCTAAACCAAGACAACCAGGTTGCTCCAACCTTGTCCAACTTTGTCTTGAAGACTTCTATGGATAAGACAGCAACATCTTCTCTGCAGTCTATTACCACCCTCACAGGGAAGAATTTCTTCCTAATATACCATCTAGTCCTTCCCTCTGTCAATATGAAGCTATTCCCTCCACCTTGTTCTGTCCCTTGATGCCCTTGACCAAAGCCTCTCTCCAGCTCATCAACCATGGGGCCAGCCTGTGAGCTGGCTTGGATGCCAGAGGTTTCAATGGTGCAACTGGTCCCAGTGGCTCATAAGGAGGGGGTGTGTGTGAAAGTCTTTTGCAGTTGCTCCCAGGTTGTCCTCCCTTGTCATGAATCAAAGTCTTGAGCTCACTATTCTGTGCCTCAATGAAATGTTGGTCCCATAGATGCTGACTGAAATGCTTTGACAAATGCTGAGATTGCGTGGCCAGAGATTTCAGCTGCAATGGGAAGTGCAGCCAGCAAAGGATCTGTTCACTGTGTGTGGCCATGAACATCAATACTGAGGTCTGCTGTAAAGTGATGTTAAACATCATGGCATCTGCAGCCAATGGTATTTGCTGTCCACATCCTTTCCCAGCCACCACCTGGAACAGCTGCTGGTGGCACCAATGGGCTGCTTGCCTCCATGACTCTGCATGGACAGCTTGTGGGGTTTCCTTTATAAAAGCATAAAGAAAAAGAAACCGCCAGCTCAAGGAAAGTACTACAGTATGTCCAAGGGCTCACATTCCACAAACTGTGGCATTCCAGCTTAGGAGAAGAAGCTGGGCAGATTTGAAGTTAAATCTGTAACAAAAGCTGAGCCGAGCCTCCAAATCAAAACTAAAACTCCCCTTAACAATAACACACACTTGCCCAAGAGGTGCTTGCTTCCCTAAAAATGCTAGTGGAGAAGGAGAAGAAGGGTGCTGGGAACTTGTCCTGGTTTAGGACAAATTTGGGAGGAAGTCTCTGAATGGAGTTCCTCTGGAAAGGCAAACCCAAAAGGCCCTTCCTCCAATTGGTCTGGGAAAGAAAAAAAAAATTCTCCTTAGAGAAAAGTGGAAAAAACTATTTATTTAACAAACAAAGTACCCACAAGCACAAAAAATGAATAATACAAGACAATAAAACCTCTCATTCTGAGGTGAGATAGCAAATTGAGAAAATTCTTGCTGTGGGTGTAGCTTGGCTCTCTCAGTCTCTTACCAGTCCCAGTCCCTCTGGCACTGCTTAAAAATGCCAAGGTCCAGGCCCCAGTGGGCTGCATGATGCTCCTGATGCTCTTCCGGGGTTTTTTTCAGTCCAGGACAGATTTAAACAAACCCAAGCGAAAGAAAAAAAACCAAACAAAATCGCTCCAGGGAGCTTCTCTGCCTCTGCTAGCTAAAGCTAAAAGCAAAGAGATCTCTGTCCTACTGTCTGTCCGTGCCTCAGACAAACACCGTCCAGGAGCAGAGTGTGGAGCAGGGAATGCTGTTTCTCAAAACAAACTCTGTGCTTCTTCTTTCCCCCACTTTGCTCTCAGAACCAGTCTTAAAGGTACAGAACTTAACATACAGCATGAATAGAACAGACAACTGGGGATACAAGCATCAAAAAGGTCACTCCAGGACAGGACAATAATTATATTTTTGGCATGTGATTGATGCATAGAATACTTAAGCGTTATTTTGGTGTGGGAAGCTGGAGTTCCTCAGGTTTTGCCCCTGTTCCTTCAAAGCTAGCCCCAGGTTTAAAGTAAAGCCACTGGCACATCCATATGAGTCACTGACATTAGGAATGAACACTGACATTGGGAATGATGCCAGTGATAACTAGCAGCTAATTTTGCAGATTGCAATGTTTCTCACAGAATACATTGCTGTTATTCCTAGGTACCTAACTTTCTCTAACATCAGCTTGGGGATGAACTGTTTTTTGGCATGACTGTGTGAAGTTGGATCTCTGAGTGTCACATGTCCCCTCCCTTGCCAGATTTTGTCCAGCTAGTGCAAGACACCACGTGCAAGCTTTCTGAGCTTCAGGAAAACCTTGCACAATGCCTAAGACAAGGAGAGAACCAAAACAGGAATTCCTGTGGAACATTGCTCTATGACCCTGGAAGAAATTTTGTCCTAAAGCAAAGGAGTATGTGCAAGGAGGGCAGGTGAGAATGCCATACCCCGGCATAACAAAGGACATAACAAAGGAGCAGATGGCCAGGAACACTTCTTCTTACCCATTATGTGAATTGTCAGTGTTTGATTGCCCTATATAGGACCAACTTTTCCTTTTTTTTTTGGTCAAAATAATTTTTTCCATCTTGTTTCCAGTCCCCTCAGCACTGAAACCATGAGAATGCTATAATAGATTGCAGGCAGGCCAGGGAGGGCAAATTACTTGCCAAAAACTCTCTCTGAAGAGTCTTACTGGTGTTATGTGATAAGTTATGTGATAAGTCAAAGTTAGTGTTGCATAACATTCTTCCAGTACTTCTCGTAGCTATTGTTGCAGTGCACGGAGTGTTTCACTTTCTGCAAAGCTGCTGCTGGTTTCTGCTGAAACTTTCCAATGCATGCATTGATTAATTGTTCACTAATTCCTGCATCTTGTTCCTTCCTTTGTAGCCAAGACATGCCCACTTTTCCTGATATTTCTCTGAAATAAATTCCTCTGAATAAAATTACACCTCATTGCAAGTTCTGTAAGAGTGACTTAGACTTGGCGAATTTAGGGCTTTTTAAACTTTGGCTAATAGAAAAGTCATTCTGAAAGCCCTAAAAAGGGTGAGATATTTGATTTATATGGACCCAAAAGACCTAAAGCTCTAAAGCCTACGCGACCCTTGTCTGGTGACCTTAATGGAAAGCAAATGCTTGGGACTAGACCAGGAGGAAAGGGTAAGGTGTGCTGCTGTGCTCGTTCACAGGAACCAAAAAGCCAGGACTAAGTATAATGTGTTGGACAATACCCCAGTGCATTTGAGAGGACTGGGCTGTGGACCTGTCAGCTGATTTATCTGCGTTGATGGTCAAGCCTATATGTGGCAACAGCTCCTGTAGTCTAGTTCTGAAAGGTCAGAAACAGGCATGGAGGTTTTCTGCTGGCACCAATGGGACTCAATGGTCCAATCAGTGAGGAGGAGGCAGACCTTGTTATATTTTCATTACCAGTAGTAAAAAACAATTGTCATGTCCTGCTTCTTCAGCTTGTAGATGGAGAGGTTTTTGACTCCTTGCCTCAAAGGACAGCCTTGTGGTGATATTGCTATTGATGAGACTGTTCTGTTCACCCAGAGTACTGCCTCAGCCACCTATGTTGTATCAGTTATGGAATACAAAATCATAGACACAGTTAGCAGCCTAACCAGGCAATTACCACAGTTGTTCATTTTTTAAAGGAAAAAATTGTGAGGGAGTATTTCTGATACTTTGTGATAATCATTCATCTAGTTTGAGTATCAACAATGGCAAAGATACAGGCAGGTCCAATCAAGCACATTGAGAAGAGTGCCTGATTTATCTTAGATGCTGTGACATCATAAACCTTCCCTTCTTCCCTCTTTCTTCATTATCTCACTCCTCAACTACTCCAGCAATGTGCTCCCTCCCTTGTACATGTGCAAAACACACCAGCCATTGCATGCAGCCAGGGGTGCTGACACAAGGCAGTGTCCATGTTCATCATTCATATGTTCCTGACTATTGATACACATCCTCAGCCCCAGAGAACTGATGGAAAGGCAGAGCATAAATGAACAAGGATTCAGATTAAAGGACAAATGTAGTTGGCCAAAGGGAACAATTACATGAAACAAAGAAAAATAATTACTACATATCTTTCATTGCAGCTAATTATTATGAGTTCTGGACAACTGTTCAGGCATAGAATTAAAAACCTTAATTACATTGTCACCTTCTTTCAGCTCCAATTGCCCACAAATGAATCTATTTGCTGCAACTCTTGCTGATGGGAAGAAATTGATGGCATTCCAAGTGAGGTGGGCTAGGTGGGATAGGAGAGCTGGGGAAAAAAAAGAATGAGAGGCAACATGGTGATGGCTGCACAAGTGGATGACATTCCAGGACCTTATAAATTAAAAATACTTCTAGTGAGACAAATACAAGTCTGATGAAAATTGTGTCTTCCTCCCTCCCTCCCTTCCTTCCTGCCTGCCTTCCTGCCTGCCTTCCTGCCTTCCTCCCTCCCTCCCTCCCTCCCTCCCTCCCTCCCTCCCTCCCTCCCTCCCTCCCTCCCTCCCTCCCTCCCTCCCTCCCTCCCTCCTGCCACCACCAGCATTGCCTCTCTAATTTGAAGTCTGCCTCCTGTCAGATCACTGTCCCACCTTCATCACTGGTCTGTTGCAATGCAAAATCTCTTTTGGGCTCTGGAGAAGATGGGTGCTGATGGAAGCCGTGGCTGTGGGTCCCTGCCAGGACGGGATGATTCTGCTGGCCACAAACACAAGTGCTGGATGCTTAGGAGCTGCAAACTGTGCAGCTGTGCAGCCACACAGCGCTGGTGTCTCCTCACAGAAAGCGAAGTATTTTGGTACTTGCCTGAAATCTTCCTATTTGGCTGAAGAGGTTTGCCTGTTTTTCTTTTTTTTCTCTCCCTCGATTCTGAAGATTTTTCCCAAGACCTTTCAAACTGACAGCCTGTGAGCAGAGGTGTTCCTGATGAACAAAATTAAGGGGCCTCATTAAGGGTTTGCTCCCCACTGGCAGGCAGACCAGGGCTGAGCTCAGCAGAGCTGGACCCGGACCTGCCAACAGCATGTTTTTCACACGTGTTGCCATGGCTACGCAGGATGAGTTAATGTGACGGAACCGGCACACAGAGCAGAGGGCTCGCTGTGGATGCGGCCGCTGCACATGGCCGTGTTGGAGGCGGCGCACGTTCACACCGCTTTATTACCCTCGTGTAGCGGCAAGGCTTCCTGCTGTGCGTTTGAAAGCTTGGACTTCCAACTCTATCTGAGCTCCACGGCTGGGCTGTGCCACCACTGCCTCAGCCCCTCGGCTACCTGCAGTCCCTTTGCTGGCCAGAGAGTCTGTGCTTGCACCCTGAAGTTGTGTCCACCACAGACACCCGAATTAAAGTTTTGAGGCAGAGGAGGAATGTTGCCTGGGCTGCCCAGAGCTGGAAGCCTAAACAAACAGCATCAGAGTGAAAGTTTGGTGGTTGACCCTGGCTCTCCAGGCTGCAGGATTGCTTTCAGCCAGTTTTATCAGCACCCTCTTAACCACCCACAGCCATCATACTCTATCATCTGCTTTCTCTGGTTTTCTCTGAATAATTGTTTTTTGCAATCATAATGTGAAAAACTGCTCTCATCTATTTAAATACTCACTGCAGCATCTTCTGTAAGTTCCTGGAATTGCAATATGGACTCTGGATTTTACAGACAGTTTATGCTGATTTACCCTGTGAAGCTTCCTCTCTGTTACAAATATCTATGTGTCTATCCTACACTGCCACTGTGGATGCTGATAGCTGAGCCATGTGAAATCTAGTCAGCCGTTAGTGCTCAATCTTTGTGGAATAAAGTCAAAAGAGCACTCCTGGTCCAGGGTTATTGTTGGGGTTTTACATTATTCAGACAGACCCATGGACTTGTGGCCACCAATGTGGTCACATTGGTGCTGATGTGTTCCTCTGCCAGTGTAGATTCTGGAAGCTTGAAGAAACAGGTGGAGCAAATCAGGAAGAGGATTCCTTTTTGTTGTGGTTTATTTATTTATTTATATTTCCAAAAAGTGGAACTCAAGCCACAACTTTAATAGGAGAAAAAACCCCACATTTTTAACCCTGAAAGAAGACCAATAGCATCTTGTGAAAGGCATGACTGGGCACATCAGGATTGGATTAGATGATCTGTAGAAGTCCCTTCCAACCCAAACTTCTGTGATTCTATGGTCCTATCAGAAAGTTGCAACACAGCCTTATAAATGGTTTAACAGAATAAGAAAGCAAGAATGAAACTGAGGAAGTGAAAACAAATAAATTTTATCTCCTTAGATTTACATAAATTAATTTGATTCAGTTGAACCGTCACTTGTTTATTATGAGGTTGTTTGTATTTTTAATTTCAAATAATGGATCATCTTTGTAACACACATTGATGCTGGAACAATTGAATTTTCTGGCTGGCAGCTCTTATCCAGACTCCTGAAATATTCAGAAAACCTGTTTACCTGTTTACTTTTAAATAAAAGAAAAGGTATTAAGGATATTTTTAAACTGTTTGGATTTCAAAAGTAGTCCTCTGGAAGACCAGTACACATTGCCACACCAGAGTGCAGGAGGTCTAGTGCTGCTGACAGGCTCCTGTGACAACTCTTGGACATGATGCTCCATGTGAGTTCATTAGCCCTGTGGAAACTCCCCTTGCCTGGCCCATTTCTGTGGGCATCTCTGCTCTTCCTCATCATCCATCTGCTCTAGCCCAGGCATAGGACTGTCACCACAGTTACTGCCAGGTGACCTGCATTGTATCAAGGATGACTACATGCGTTTGGGCTAATGGTCAGTGGGGACCAAGGGGGTTCTCTCCTTGATCCTTTGAGTGAGAGACAAGGGCTGGAGGAGGAGTGGGGACGTCTTGCAGGTCAACAGTTTTATTTACCTTTGGTTTTGGCAACAAGGTTCTGGTTCTTATTAGATTCTCTTAGAGAATTGAATCCTGCTTGAAAGAGATGGGATCTGCCTGACCATGCACAAAAAAAGTGTCTTTGGCAATAGGGTGGTCAGTCTGATAGAGAACAGCAAACTAGGATGTGTGGGGTGGAGAGGGAATCACAACAAGGTGAGAAAGTGGTAGAAAAACAGAGAATACAGGGCAAGTGAGGAGAGCTTGTTATCAAAAAACAGGGCTAAAGAGGGTCCATCACAGGGGTACACACGTAAAGAAGGAAGACTCTACCAGAGAGTTGTGTGGGAAGCTTTCATACCCTTTTTGGGAAATCTGCCTGTGAGGCTCCAGCTCTGAAACGCTGCTACACCAACACATGCCATGTGGGACATGACCAGGAGAATTGAGGGTTCTGTTGTGTTTTAGCAGAGTTATCCTGACATTGGGATCATGGAAAGGTGGCAATATATCTCACAGATTCTGCACTGAATGAATATAGGCTCTTCAGAAAGGACAAACTGGTAATGCAGGGAGGGGGAGATATGAAAGAAAGCAAGGCTCTGGCTGGTGACAGGTGATGAGGAAAACCAGGGCAAGGTGTTCTTAGTTTTGGTAGGGTGGAAAAGTTAGGGAATTATTAGGCAATCTGTATACAACCTTAAATCCATGGCACCTGATGGTATGCATCTGCAAGAGCTAAGGGAGCTAGCTGGTGTCATTGCAGAACCTCTTGATTAACTCTGAAAGGTTATGGTGATAGGAAGAGGTTCCTCAGGACTGGAAGAAAAGAGATGTCAGTGCTTTATCAAGAAGGGGAACAAGGAAGATCCTGGGGGCTATAAACCTACCAGCTTCACACTGATCTGTTGGAAGGTGATGGAGTATATATTCCAGGACGCCGTTTCCAAATGCATGGAGAAGAAAGTGGTGACTGTTAGTAGTCACTATAGATTTACAAAGGGAAAGCCATAGCTGTCCAACCTGATAGCTTCTATAATGAAAAGGCTCAATGGAAAAGGAGAAGAAAAGGGCTGTTACCCTGACTTTAAACAAGACTTTCAACATTACCTCCCATAAAATACTCCTAGAGAAACTGATGGAGTGGATAAATTCATTGAGAGCTGATGAAACAATGAGTCCAGAGTGATGTTATGGGTGACAGGAAGTCCTGCTGGTAGCAGTGACTAATGGTGCACCTCAGAGACTCATGCCATGGTCAATATCCTTTAACATTTTTCCTGATAGCCTGGATGATGGGACAGAGTGTGTCCTCAAAAAGTTCTCAGGCAATACAAAGGTGTGAGCAGGTAAATGTGCTCCCTGTTAGAAGGGGTAGGCTGAAAACAAAGAGTTCAACAAAGAGAAATGTGAGGCCGACCTTCTGGGGGGGAATAATCCCAATCACCAGGCTGCAGAATAATGGGCTGGGAAGTAGCTTTGCAAATCAGGAACTTAGCATCCTGGTGGATACAAGGTGAATGCAAGCCAGTAGCGTGTTCTCATGGCAGAGAGGGCTGATTGTCTTTGGTCTACATTCAGAGATGCCATCAGGGGGATATGATCCTGCCCTTTGCTCAGCCCTGGTGAGACACATCTGGACTGCTGGGTACAACTCTGTGCTTCTCTGTACAAAAGATACAGACTTACTGGAAGAGGTCACTAAAATGCTAGCAGGACAGGAGCATGTAGTCATACCGGGAGAGGCTGAGAGCACTGGGGCTGTCCTGAGGAAAGGGAGGTTCAGGGGAGGTCTTGTCAGTGTGTGTAAATACCTGATATGGAGGAGCAAAGACTTCCGGGACAGGTGCTTACCACAATGGTAAGCATTAAACTAATTAAATTGGCAGAAGATTAAAAAATCCAAGAAGCCTCAGGCTGTGCCAGGGGAGGTTCAGGATGGACATCAGGAAGAATTCCTTTACAGAAATGGTGGTTGAATATCAGAATGGACTGCTTAGGGACGTGGTAGAGTCTCTATCCTTGGACATGTTCAAGAAATGACTGGACATGGCACTCAATCCGCTGGTCTGGTTGACAAGGTGGTAATCAGTCACAGGTTGGACTCAATGATCTTAGAGGTCTTTCCCAAACTAACTGACTCAGTAATTCTGTCAAAATAATTTTCATTTACACATAAGAAAACAACTTTGGTGTGAGGGTGGTCAAGCACTGGAACAGGTTTTTTCAAGAGAAGTCACGGTGCCTCTGCCCTCCAAGATACTCAACCAGACTTGACATGTCTGGAGAAACCTGCTGTAGGTGAGCCTGTGATGAGACAAGGGACTGGACAAGACCTCCAGAGTTCTCTGTTAACCTCAGCCATGCTGTGATCCTGGGATCTTCCTGAGACACAACTGACAGAAGACATGACCCCTGGAGTCTACATCCTACTGATGACAGTGTCAAAAGATGGCAGCTGGAGAAAAAGTCCTTGTGGGCACAGTTCTGCACCAGAAGGAGGCAGAAACAATGTCACTTTTTCTTGGGGAAGTCCTCTTCTCTTTGCAGCTAGAGTAGAGAAATGATGTTTCCCTTGTAAAAACACTCAGAATTACTATGGAGGGTCACTACTGATCAACCATAGACCTCAGCTTACTAATTGCAGTCGTATTGGGCACAGGAATGTGTCGTAGATCCTGTTTCTTTTTTATTATCTGTGTAATTTAGAAATAGCTGAAGATCAAATATGGACCAAGGCACATTATTATTGCCACCATGAGTTTAAATTGATCTTCTTGATTTATTTGGCTTTACTTATCGTCTTCACTCTTGCTTTAATTTTTTTTTAGTTTAGGGTCAGGTGTTGTCATTCCCACATATAGCCATCAAGTCATTCTTACAAGGGCAGGTCCACACCAGTCTATAAAGTCCATTTAGTTTAAATGTTACAACAATTAACCTGAAGCAAGAAAGTTTAAGGAAAGTCATAATGTTTCTCTGGTAAAGAGGCTTTATGAGCCTGTGCTGGCCTTTACTCCAGGAATTTTCATGAGTTTTAAGAAAAATACAGATGGCAGTGAACAAAGGCCAGAGGCAATGTACATTTGGAAGAGGCTTCACATCAGCTACTTAAACCCATGATATCCAAGCAAAGCCAGTTGTTCCCAAACTGGGGTCGGGCTCCACAGTGGGGGACAGGAGGCTGTGCACAAGGGTTGTTCTCTCTACCCCACCTCTGACACCAGCAGCCACAGCCTACCACAGCCTGGAACAGCACAGGAGCCACCAATCTCTCTCTGCTCAGGGAAGGTGGGCAATTTTTTATCATGCCATCTGCTGCACACTGACTCCCTGTGAGAAGGAACTTTGGTGAGCATGTTATAATGTAGGGTTGAGATTGGCACCAAGGGAGTCCGTGTTCAGCAGAGGCATCAATGCCAGTATCCACTAGTGCCAGAGTAATGAGGGGTAAGATCACATGTAACAGTCATTCATGGATGGGGAAGCTTTGAACAGGACTCCTGAAGCTTCAAATTTTCTTCCAAAGGCTTTGATCGGGGATGATTTTCCAACAGGGAGGAGTCTGCTTTTCTCCCTCTCTCTGCCCAACTCTGCAGTGGAGTGTGTCTTTCTAACCTCTTCCTCCCTGAGGTGCAGAACCCTCTACATAGAGATTTATAAAAGAAAATAAATTCACTGCATTCTCTAGATTTGCCTTCTAGTTCTTTTCCAGTAGGAGAAAAAGTTTCTCCCTTAATGTCAAAGTGAAAACCAATGTTTTCATTTCTCATTGTTATCCTGGCACATAAAAGTTTAAAAAAGAACACTAGCAAACAAATTTAGGTCAAATGGTAAAAGCAATACTGGTGCAGCTGCTGCTGTTTAAACACTTCATATTCTAATCCTTCTATTGCAAGAGCAAGGAATTAAAGTCTTTTACTGACTAGGGGCCTGGACAGGCTTGAGAGGTGGGCCAGTGCAAACTTCACAGAGTGCAATAAATAAAGTGCAAGGTCCTGCAACTGGGTTGGGACAATCCTAGACACACCTACCAGTTGGCCAGAGAAGTGATTGAGAGCACCTCTGTGGGGAGGACTTGGAGGTGATGAAAAACCCAACATGAGCCATCAGGGTGTGCTCGCAGCAGAGGAAGCCAAAGGAATTCTGGGCTTCATCCAAAGAAGTGTAGGCAGCAGGTTGAAGGAGGTGATTCTGCTCCTCTGGCCTTGTGAGACTGCCTAGGGACGGCTTTAAGAAATTCTCTGGAGCACTGCATACAGTTGTGGTGTACCCAACATAAGAAGGACATGGAACTGTTAGAACAAGTCCAGAGGAGGCCATGAAGTTGATAAGAGGACTGGAGCACATCCCCTATGAATACAGGCTGAAAAAGGTGGGGCTGTTCAACTTGGGGAAGATAAAGTTGTGTGGGGACCCCATAGCAACCCTCCATTATCTGAAGGATACTTCTGGTACCTACAGGGAAGCTGAAGAGGGACTCTCTATCAAGAACTGCAGTGGCAGGACAAGAAGAAATGAGGGGAAAATTGAAAGAGATTAATCTAATTTATGTTAACTATTAGGAAGTTTTTTTTTTTGTTGTTTTGTTTTTTTGTTTTTTTTTTTTTTTTACTCTGAGGGTGATATACAGGAATAGCTTGCATAGGGAGGTTGTGAAAGTCTCAAGCCTGGCAGTGTTCAAGGCCAGGTTGCATAAGGCCCAGTCTAGTGGCAGGTGACCCTGCCTTTGATGGGGGGTTCGGGCTAGATGATCTTTAAGATCCATTTGAATACCTTAACATTCTACAATTCCGTGACTCTATACCTGCTGCCTGAGGGCCCTTCTCAATCAGTCCCTGCTTCTGGATGTTAATGGACAATCTAAGCTTTGCCCTTAAACATGATAGTGGGGAAGTCTCGGGAAGAAGCTCATTCTCTTTCATGCTGATGGGAGTGATGGGTGAGCTGGATGCCCATCAGTGCTGCCAGACCTCAGGGCTGCAGCCAGGCCAGGGATAGAACTGGATGACGCTATTCACACAGAGAAGGAAATATTGCAGAAATCACCAGAGCAAATGTGTAGCCATATCTTGCTCATGGCGAGCAAAGTATGTCTGGTTATGACCCAATTTTTACTTAGTGTACCAACTAATGGAGCGAGAGACATAAAAGATTTCTGAAGTCCACCTAAAGTGTAACTCAAACCTATCCTGAGAGGGCTCATGATAAGTAAGATGAATTTCTATCTTTCCTTTCCTTTACAATATGAGCATTTGACTTGTAAAAATTTGCTTAAGCAGTGATAGTTTGGTGGTGCCTTGATGAACTCAGTAACTCCCTGAGGGCTACAGATGCGTCAGATCTTGCTGCAGCTGGTAGAGACAGATACGTATCTCTTGGTCCTTTGAAAAAAGCTCTGGAATTAAACACTGTAGGCAAGGGAAAGCATTTTGGGAGCTTTTTGTGATAGAAAATGAATTGCCCAATTCTGATTTCAATAAGGTAGTGCCATTGATGCTTTTTAAAAAAATCTTCATTTTCTATCAAAAGTTCTACCTTTCTGTATTGTTCTCATTAATAGCTGCAGATAAAATGATGGGATGTTGGCCTTTAAGAAATTCTCTGGATGCAAGAGGCAGACAAAAGAATATACATATTTTTCAGATCAAAGCATTAGTTCTGCATCTACATCCCTTGCATCAGAGACTGTCACTTGAAAAAGACATGCATGGTCAGACTTGCAAGTCTGTCCCATCCCTTTGACTAGTTCTTCTCATTCCAGCTTTTCTCCAGATATTTTCTTGCTTTTTTAAACTCACAGTTTTCCTTTGGTGATCCAATGTGTTTCTTCTTCAAATCTCAAGTCAATGCTGCTTTGCAGCTTCATGCCCCACACAATCAGGTGTTTTCTCTTTCCTGCAAAAAGCTGCAGCCACTGAGCATCCAAAGCTGGTCCTCATGGACTGTGGAGACTTGGGAGGAGACCCTGAGCCCACAGAAGATCTGTTAAAATGCAATGAAGGTCACATGAATTTTTTCTGTAACTCTTTGCTCACAGAGCCTCAGATTCTGCAAATGTTTTAAAACAGAAGGTGTTTGGAAAGTGTTTTTGAAAGGTTTGCACAATAAAGTTTTAATCTAATGGGAAATTCTGAAATAAATTCTGTTGCCAGTAAAACTTAAGTCTAAATGTTTAACTGCAAGAGATCCTTCCAAACTACAGGTAGCTCATTAATGTCCTTTTCATAGGCTTTGTCAGGCCAACCTGAGCACCAGGAAGATAGGTGTGTTTCCTAATAAGGCCCTTCATGGTGACAAATAAGTGCAGTGATCATTTGTGTCCCGCTCCCTAATCGCTTCAGCTCCATTAGTGGGCTGGAAAGACTGTGTCCAGTCAAAACTGTCAAGCATGTCCCTCCTCACAGAGCCCAGGGCTGCAGCCAGGCCTGGCTGACCATCAGGGACCAGACTGAGCACCCCCTGTCTGGTGCAGAGATGGTGCTAACTCTTGACATGACACCACACCTGCCTTTAGCTGAGCCACAGCAAGGTATTCTTGGCACAGAAGTAACAAAGGAATGTTAATTAGGGAATGGTGCTTCTTCAAAGAGGGAAGACTTTATTACCAAAATGAAAAATAATACTTTCTCCTTTGGTTGTATCAGCTAACTAATATTTTCAGAGATAAAATGGGAAACAACTTTTTGCTCCCTGCTGAAATAAATAATTTTGAAATCTGGAAAGAAGAAGTGCATTAAACATGGAAATACTTTACTAAAAAAAAGATGGACAGGATTTTTTTTTTCCATAAAACCATTACTTCTTGGAAGAAATACCAAATAAAACTGCCTGTGAATATTTAATCTAGCAAAGGTGTGTTGAGACATTTCCCTCCAGAATTATGGGACATCTCTCTGACAATATCCCTGCACATTTTATCAGTAGTTTTTTAGATTTCACTTTTCCTGCCTTGTGACTAATGATGGCTGAACCAATTAAGGTAACATCTTGCTTGAGCCAGGAGCAGTTTCATTCACTGAAATACCTTGATATCTGTAGGAGACAGATGACAGACAAGCTTCCTAGAGAAGCACAGTTGCACCACACACCATGGCTCAAGTAGTCAGGTTCATACAATCATGGAATTGTTAAGGTTTGAAAAGAGTTCTAGGGTCTTCAAGCCCAACCATAAAACCAGCACCACCATATTAGCACTAAATTATGTTCCAGCTTGTTGCTCTTTTTTGGTATCACTGGTAATCCTGGCTGTCATTTCTCCCACCTCTAAAAATGCTACTGTGACCAGTCCGCTCTAAGTGGCATGGTATTTTTTCACTCAGTTTTTCATCTTCAGAGTTTCTAAAGATATTAACACCATGCAAGGCTGACAAGATGAATTCCCACAAAAGATAATTGCATGAGTATTTTGTTGCTGAGCCCTTTCAGTGCCTCAACACTGTCAGTTTCCATTTTGTTCAAATGTATGTTTCAAAGGTGCCCACTACACAGGGGGAGACCTGGAGGTGCTTGGCCAAAGCTGCTTTGAGGATTGGAACAAGGGCGTTCTCAGAGATTTTCTTTTTATTTTATTTTTTTTCTAACAAAATAGAGATGGATGGATGGATGGATGGAAATGGCAGGTTCCAAGGTGTACCTCAGGGAAGCTAATGCCTCATGTGAAGGGCCAGAGTGGACACGCCGTATCAGAGCAGCCCTGGGTTGTCCCACAGGAGTGGCAGGGTCCATCCTGTTTGATGGAGCCACAGCTCCTTCCAATATAGACGTGAGTTCCCCACAGGGAAGCTGGTTGCTCTTGCAGCACTGGCACAACTCTCTGTGGTCAGCACTGCAGCTTGACACGGGATGGGCTATATCTCAGCCAGACCCAATACATATAGCAGCACCACTATTCCTGCAAAGCCAAAAACACACACAAAAACCAGAAAAACTTCAAAGAAAGGTGGTGCATATGTTTCCAACCAGAAATATGGGGAACATAGGGAGAATTTTTTTGCTTCTTTAGGCATCTCTTTTGGAAAAGCCTATCCAGGGTGGGAGGACAGTGCCTGAGGTTCTGCATGGCTCTCAAGTGAAGTCTCCCAAAAGAGAAATTTACCAGTTTTGCCCAAGTACAATTTTTAACAAAATCCATTGTCTGTAGCATTCTTGTGGGTGTAAGTGGTATAAGATTCCACACAGACACGCTTTACAATTATTTTAGTCATTTATTTATAGTCTCCCTTTATTATTCACAATCCCTAGTGGCCCTTAGGAACATGGGTTAGAGGTAACCTTGGCAGTACTGGGGTAACAGTTGGACTTAGAGACCTTTTCCAGCCTAAATGATTCTATTTTGTTTCTCAGTGCTGCCAAGTGATGGTTCTTTAACCAGGAGCACAGACCTAGATTAATTGCTAGCTTTAATGTCATTTTGCCATAATTTTGTTTGCTTGCTTTGGCTATCAGCCAGCTGAAGTGGGTCATGCACTTTTCTGCATAGTGTGTTTTAAGGCATCAATTTCACCCAAAGAGGGAGGTTTTAGCATAAGTGTTCATTTTGAGAAAATCAGAAAATTCTGCTAGAGAAACTTCCAAGGGATATTTTAAGTTTTGGAATCTTTATTTTAAAACAACCCAGAACAGCAGTTTGAGGTTTGGTTTGGTTTTCTAGGGAAAGGAGGGGCAAGGATTTGGCAGGGGGAGGCGGGATCCCCTTAGATCCAATTGCCATAATTTGAAGTGATACAAAGAAATGCAAAAGAAACATATTTGAAAAGGTTTCAGTTCTCCTATGAAATGCCAGGGTTGTGGAATGCCACCTTTCTGGATCAAATCACTCTGAATAGTAACTCTAGTAATACTTATTTCACTCTAGAAATACTTATTTCACTCTGAATCAGGTTGACAGACTTTGATACCCTGGTGTTTTTCTTAAGCTAGAAATTGTAGATTTTGCCTGGTTAGCAGCTATTCACATTTCACCTGTTGGGGGCCTTTTTTATATCAACAATGCCGATTAGGCCAGAGTAAATTTCCTTCATTTCAAAGCAAACTGTTACTTTGCTATTGAAGTTTCCATGTTTCTTGTGTTTTCTCAAGATCTCCTCTCTGAACAGGTGATCTTCTACAGTATTTTGCTGCTGATGTGACTCCAATGCAAGATACCAAGCTGATTCCCAGTCTTAGCTGTGACTCTGTCCCCAAAGTAAGAGAAGCTGTGGCATTGGAACACCAATGATGAGGACAAAAAGAAAGCAATTATACCAAATCCAAGGTACAAATGTAGAAGCTTACAGTCTGACTGCACTGTGTTGTGTGTCCAGCCGTTTCAATGGCTGTGGGATGCACCAAGGTGGTGATGCTGACAGGCAAAGCTTAACTCAGTGCTCCTGATAAGGGCTGCAAGCAAGGACCAGCAAATACGCCTCTCACCAAAGGCAGCAGGCAGTCACTCTTGCAGCCCCTGCAGAGAGGCCTCCTCTCTGGAGGGCATTTTACATCTGCAGCTGGTACCTGTGTTTGCAGCACCCTCTGTCCCAATCAGGACACTATCCTGATGCATTGGTATGGGGAGAGCCAAGCCTCAGCAGGACACAGGGCTGACAGCATCATGGGGCTGCATCGGGCGGAAGCTTGTGCACAACTGAGAAAAATACAGAAAGAGAGAAGTTAAAAAAAGATGGCTTTCAGTGAGCTGAACTCACTGCTGTGCATCACTCTAGGAAGCCCAGGAGAGTGTCTCCAGTAACTCTGATCTGCTGGGAAACACATCAAGTGGAAAAGTAAAATCAGCCTGAGCTTGATCTGCAGACTTGTGCTTATGCTGTGTGACCCCTTTTCTCCCCAGGTTAGCACTGATGTCCTGGCTCCAACCAGTGATGGGGAAGGCATAGGGATGAGAAAACTGCTGTTGGTCTGGAAGTTCACCTGCTACCTGGCTGGCACAGCTCTACTGGGAAAAGAAACAACTTCCCAGTAGACCCATCACTAGCACCAGGGGTGGCCAGTGACAGACTTATTGCTTCCCAAAGTAATGCCACCTGCCTGGTGAGGGAAGTGGTGGCATCCATTGCAGGCAGTTTGGCTTAGTTAGTTCATGGATACCCTGGGACTGACAAGTAATTGCTGGTTTCTTGCTTCAGTAAAATCTGGAAAAACAGGTAGAAGAAACATGGCTCTTCGCTATCTTCTGCTATCATATTCAGTCAATTCATTAACTTTACTCTCTCCCTAGCCTGCCTCCAGTTAGCTGTTAATTTCAGGTGCTAAAAATGTAATTTAGTAACTGCATGAGACCAAGAGGGAGAATATAATTCACTCCCCTGCCTCTTATGGGATCTGTACATAAAGCAAATGAACCCGGACTTGCTGTTATATAATAGTTGGTTTTAGCAGGGGAAAAAAATCAGTATAAGCAAGCAACTGGCAAAGTCAAAAATAATAAGCCCAAATGGACTCAGTCAAAGACACTCTATCTCCAGCTGAAAGGGGTAGGTATTTGTCAACCAGGTGGAATTAGAATGTGATGAAGTGTTGTGGTGTCACAACATAATGCATGCAACAATGTGACCTTGATATAAAGCCCTTTTCCTTCACCATGGCATCCCTTCTGCATACTCAGATTTATGTAGCATCTTGGCCATGGGCAACTGAAATGAACAGTTAAGAGCTGACAGAAACACAGCTGATGATACCTCCAGGTTTAACCCAAAAAGAAGGAAAATCTATGGATGCCCATTCAACCTGAAACTCTAAGAAATCATTAGTAAGCCAAGTTCAATGATGATGACAAAAGAAATAGGGGTGAAATGGAATTATTGGCATTTGCTTAAATTTGCCAGTTTCAATAGAACAGGAGACAGATCTGTGCTGAGGAGCTTGCAAGAGGAAATACAGTTTAGGGTATGTACACAGCAGTGGGCGGGCAACTGCTGAAATGACAGGCATTGACCAATCCCTGCTCTGGTGGGGCTCAGCTCAGTTGGTCTTGGGTGCCTCCTGGCCAGGAGTGAAATCTCTGTCCATCATCTAGACCATGTGCATGGGAAGGAGTAGCCACCTCCTAAGATGTCTTGAGCCCGGGATGCCTGAGAGCTTCCAAGTCCCTTCTTGTCAGCAAACCTGCAGTGGGACCAACGTGATGCCTCGAAAACATGTTATCTGTCTCCTCAGACAAGATGCCATTCTATCTGTTGGACCAAATTTTCACCATCCTTCTTCTGATCAGGGAGGGTGCTCTCGTGCCTCTGGCTGCAAGAATGCTTTGTTGCTGGTTTGGGTGGCCTCTGTTAACCTTCTGCTGAAAAGTAAAAGCAGAGTAAGTGATGTTCAAATTCAACCCAAGTTTGATGCACACAAAGCTGTTTCCTTCCCTGTTCCAGCATTACATAACCTTCCTTATAGATTGTCATCCCCAGTAAAGCATGAAAGCTCTCAAATCCTTATGAAATGTCAAGTTTCAGCTTTTTTTTTAAACTGGATTGTCCAGAAGCTAAAGAATGGTCTTCAAATACAGTCCTCCCTCTGTAAAACCCGTAGCACAGAGAATGAAATTCTGCCTGTCTTTAGCCTTTCTGGTTGGTTTTGGTGTAAAAAATTTTGGAATGATTTTATTGGGTTTGCATCAAATAATGAAAAAGGGTATTACTTCAAAGCAATGGAGATAGATTCATCTAAGCCTAACTGACAAAGGATTATACAGTTCTATCTGCAAAAACAAACAGATTTTTGTCATTCACATTTCAATTTTTAAAAAAGATTATCATTATTATCTTTTACTTGATCCTTCATGGTACAGCTTTAATTTGTTTGGACTAAAGCCAGTCAATTTTAGAGCTATGTTTTTTGACTAACCCAGAAAATATGTTCCAGTGTTGGAAAACCTCTTTGCTGACCATTACCATCTGTAACCAATCTGTTCCTCTCTTCATCCTTTGATTTTGTTTCAAGCATTGTGTCCTGGTTTAAACGACAGGTGTCTGCCAAAGAAGGTGGGAACTTCCTTTGGAATGGAAACTATGACCCCCTTTCCTACAAATTATGGTAACTTTGAAATTACGGGACTGTCAGGCAAAGATATGGGAAAAGGAATAATAGTTCACAACTGGAAAATAAAAATAAGTAAGTCAATAAATAAATAAACCCAAGGCAAACAAACAACAGCAGCAGCACCCACAAAGAGGCAAAGTCAGGAAGCCAACCGCAGCCTTCTCTCGGCCGCGGCGCCTTCCCCTGCGCTGCAGTTCCGGGCACCGCCGCCAGGGGCGCTGCTGCCTCCGGGCCGGGCACGGCCCTGCCGTCATTCCCCGCGCCTGCAGGGGGCGCTGTGGCGCCAGCCCGGCCGCGTCTCCCTCAGGCGGCAATGGCGGGCGGGCCGGCGGGACGGAGAGAAAAGCGGCTCCTCGGCAACCTCAGAGGCCAGCTGCGCTCAGGGCTCCTCTGGGTGGTGAAATGGACTGTAGCAGGAACCTTGGAGCAGCAAGCTGGAACAGCAGAGGCAAGCAGACCCCGGAATGGCAAACAAAATGTGGCAGAAACTCTGCAAGCCATAAGCAGGAGCCATGGGGTGTCCCGGTGGGCATGGGCTGTTGGGTTAAAGTGTAGTGAAAAACCTAAAGCAGTGGCAGAAAAACTGAGGCTGGGCAGCACCAGCCAGGCTCCCACAAACAGCCGGGAGATGCTCCTTGGAGGGGGGTGGGGTGGGGGCGAGGGTGGTTGGGGTCCCAGATTTTCCACTGAGGCATCCAGGTAGATGATAAGGGTCCTTTCCAGTGAGACTGAGTACTGAAAAAAGGTTCCATTTCAACAGCTGCTCTTATGTGCAAGACAGGAGCAGCAGTAAACATCTGGACTCCATGGTGGCAGTGAATTTTCCACACAGTACCAGCAACTCGACTGTTCCCCTCCAGTCCAGCTCCTCACCCCCCAACCCCACCCCCTCAAAGGCAAAATCTTGCAGTATCTCTGCACTTCCCAAGAGAAGGGCCCTCAGCTAAAAGAGTGCAGCCAGCTGCACCCCTCCGCCTCCTCCTTAGTTACATCTCCTCTCTGTCTTAAGTATCGTCATTATCATGTCTTAGGTAACAAATGGTAGAAAATTCCCTGAGATAAAGAAGAAGAAGAAAAAATTCTAACCTCCAACATATTGCCATCCCACATTTTTCCCTCTGTTTCTCCAGGGGCAGTGTCACAGGTAGGAGGGTATTGTTGCAGAGTGGTGAGGGCAGATACAAACTGTGACCCAGCTCTGCAGGAATGCAAATGAAGCAAAAGCTCCCCTCATCTCCATCTGTGGTCACACACCAGTCCTTCCTTTGAATTTCTAAATTTCCTTTGATCTTTAGGATTATGAGTATCAGAGGTCATCTTACCTCATGAGAACCTTCATATGGTAAGAATTGCAGGGAAGGTTTTTTCAGTCTATTGCTTTATTTAGTTTCCTTTTCTTTAAGGGCCATCTACCATCCTGTTGAAGTGCCTGTGTGGGAAGGGTCTTTTCTTCCCTGCCCCCAAGGTCAGGCAAGACACTAAAAATGGTGTATTGTTCTGCCATGCAGACAGACAAGCTGTTCACAGTGTGGTAGTAAAGCCTCACACTGGGAGAACACTTGTCTACCCTGGCTGAGGGATGTGGCTCCTGTAGGAGCATGCAGGAGGATGGGAGCCAGGGGGAGCAGGGTGCTGCTTGGTGAAGGAGGACTTGTCCATCCTGCAGGCAGCAGGAGGCTGAAGGCTGGGACTGTGTGATGACAGCATCCCTTCTGGGGTAGTCCTGGAGAGCATTGGACCACTGCAGCCCATGGAGTGGGTTAACCAGAGCAGGTGTGTATGTGTACTACTCCTGTACACATAGAGCTCCAGACACACTATCTTATCACTTAACTCCTCTGCTACTTCTCATTACTATTTACAACAGCAAAGACAACCTTTTAAACATACCTGCTGCTGTCTTATTTCTACAATAACCCATACTTTAACAAAATTTGGGACATTAAATAAGCAACGTATCTGTAACTCATTTCTTACTAAATATGATGGTTTTGTTTCCCCTTAATCAGCAGAGTAACTACTCGCTGTTTTTTTTCTCTGTGATTTTAACTTTCCTTCTTGCTTCATGCAGTGAAGCAGCTTGAGCAGACTTGAGAAATTTAAAAGGCACCAAAATAGTTCAATTATTTATTTTCCCCACTTAGGGCTCTGTTTAGATCTCCTAATCTGCTCGCCCTGTGCAGAAAGGAGCACTCATGGATACACCCAGGAAATTTTCTCCTGCTCTTCATCAATGACCACCACTCATGTCCTGCAGCAGTTCCTTCATCTATGTACTCCTGTTCTCTAATCAGATATGAGTATATGCGTGGTGCTTCCTGCCTTTCTTGGCAAGAAATGAAAGGGACAATCTCAGTCATACTTGCTTTCTCATGGAGGCTGGATTTCTAAAGATGGAGTGGCTAGCTTGAAGAACAGCACTTGGCAGAGCTCTATGCCATGGGACAACCACTCTGAAGAGCAAGTATGCATACACATACCTTCTTCAGTTAATCTGTTGACATTGCTCAACCAACTTTATTCAATTGTTTGTCAAGGGGTCTTGACATAAAACCTAAAGATGTTCATTCACTTTGCACGTGGAAGCTGTTGAGTTGTGTTTTTCACTGGAAAGTAGTAAGTCATGGCTACAAAGTGCCAGATACACAAGGAACAATCTCACATAAATGCATTTTTTCCATGAAACTTTGGGTACAAGTTTAAACTGGTGGTTTTTAGCAGAAAGAGGGACTGTAAACTAAAGTAGCACCTGTTTCAGGCTGGAGGAAATGCTGGTCTTGGGGTGACAGGACACCCTACAAGTGTGTGCTGGGATCCAGGATCTGAACTGCAGACTTGCTGGCTATGTCAACATTCTCCTCTAACCCTGCAGCAGAGGTAGCACTGATGCTTTGGAAGCCTACAAAGGTTCCACAAGCAGTCCTAAATGTTAGGTGCTGGCATAAATATGGTATTGCTTGCAAACAAGTTTGTTTTCAGGAATCCTACTAAAGTTGGAGGAAGCTGAGCCCTCTGTTTCTTGAAAGTCTGTGCTTCTTGGCAGACAACTTCTCCTACACTAATAAATAATAAATTCATAATTCACTTCAATAAAACAATTATTCTTTTTAATTAAGATAAGCGTCACATACATTTGCTAGCAGTTCCTCTACGCCTATCTGAGAACACCTTGCCATGGGAGACTTCTATTAGAACTGACTTTGCAACTAATAATGTGGTCTTCGTCACTTAACTCAGAAGTCCCTATTGGTTTTAGCACAGTGAAGCATTAAGGAAATGAAATATTTTAAAAAAAAATCATACCCTGAAGTCTGATTTGTTGAAAGCATTTCCTAAACTGACAAGCTACATGCCGTGTCTATGAAACCCACTGGGAACTTTCAAAACTTGAGCAGCAGTTTCTAATCACTGACTATCATTAGCATTTTAGTGAATAGATTTTTGATAAGAAAAATCTTTGCCCTGTGAAAAAAAGAGAATCAAATAACCTGACATTTTTAGTGCAAACAGAACTTCTCTTTAATTATTCCTTTAGCTATCCTCCAGGCACTGGGTGCCACAGTGAGTGATTCTATTGTGCTCCAGCAGAGAGCCCAGTGTTCTGGAAGCAAATGCTGACATTATGCCAAAGCTTTACGCTGTCACTTACATATTATTACCATGGGATATGTCTTCTGCCATAGCCAGAGGTGAGGCAGAAGGTGGGTTCATGTGTGGATGGCAGATCAGCATTTCTGATGGACCTCACGGCAGTAAAGCTGAGCCAGTGGTGTTTCACAGCTGCTGTAGTGCAGGGTGCTGCATCATGAGACCAGAGCAAAGTGGATGGGACACCTAATTGGAGACAATACTGGAAGGTACACAGTGGGCCACCGAACACACAGAAAGCTTTGGGTGTGGCAAGCCTAAGGGCATGGAGGCTCTGCAGAGGGATCTGGACAGGCTGGCTCGATGGGCTGAGATCAGCAGTATGAGGTTCAGCAAGATGTGCTGGGTCCTGCTTTTGGGTCACAAGAACCTCAGGCAGCTTCAGGCTGAGCAAGAGTGGCTGGAAAGCTGGAAAAAGATGTAGTTGACAGCCCAGGTGTGCTCAGGTGGCCAAGAAGGCAAGAGGTACCTGGCCTGTATAAGGAATAGTGTGGCCAGCAGGCCCAGGGCAGTCATTGTCTGTCTGCCGTGGGCACTGGTAAGGCCTCATCTTGAGTGTTGTGCCCAGTTCTGGGCCCGAGGGGAGGGCAGGGGAGTATCCAAACAGACAGAGAATAGGTTTAGATTAGGTATAAGGAAAAGTTCTTGACCGTAGGGGTGGTGAGACACAGAGAATTTGTTGATGCCACATCCCCAGAAATGTTCCAGATGAGGTTAGACAAGGGTTAGAATGAGATATCTTTATGGTCCATTCCAACCCAGGCCATTCTATGAATCTATGGTTAGGTGATGTCCCAGACTTCCATTTGCAGGCCTAAAGAGACCTGGCAGAAGCAAACAAAAGTCTCAGTGCTATAGAGATTGTCCCAGATGGGGAATGAAGCAGAGCCAGGACCAGGTTTACCAAGATGTTAATCTCAGCACAGCTGAATAATTACTTTGTCCCTTCCACAAGCCCTGCAGCCTTGATGGATCAAGAATCAGGACCAGGAGTTAGTATGGATTAGAGAACAGGCCAACTGGGCTGCCAGCTGCTCTACCCTGCCAGGCTGCGCATCCTTCATGTATCTCATAGTGAACTGCAACTTTTTGTCCAGCTTCTTACTAGGTGAACATCACTTTCTTGGGCTGTGAGGGTGCTCCTGCATTAATTTAGGTGCTTTGTCCAAACAATTTTTTTTATTTTTTAAAATAAAAATAACTAATCTGTTATTTTTAGAAATTATTCTAAGTGTGTGGCCAGAAAGAGAGATGAGGCAAGTCCTTTTTGATGTGAAGCAGCAGTGCTGAATGACAGCCTTTGGGTTTCACCAGCCTGGTGTTTTAGCAAGAACTTAGGGACTGAGGCTGGAGGAAGGGGCTACTTCACCAAAAAAAAGGTGCCAGGTTTTCCTTGGGATGTGACTGGCCACGTCTATATGCAGAGCAGGAGAAAAACTGTGGTTTTGGAGAAGTCTCTGGGAAAGTTGTCAGAAACATTCACTGGCTGTCAGAAACATTCACTGAGGTTGAGGACTCACACAGGTCAGCAGCTCTGCCTTCACCCACCCCGTCACTGCCTGCTTCTGCTGGCAGTAGGCAGGCACCACATCAGGCAGGGCTCAGCACTGAGCTGGCAAATGTGGGTAGGTCAGGGCTGGTGAAAAAAAGCAAGGACACGTGGGACAGGAGATCCTGCATGCAGCAGGTGAAACGTTCATTCAAAGCCACCCAGCACATCTCTGGTTTCCTGAGGGAGAACATGGCTTCCAAGGGCTGCTTTATCCATGGGCCCAGGCAATGCCTGCTAGTAGCTGAGGAGACATCTGCTCAGGGCTTGGCTTGCCTAAAGGGGAGGGGATGGGGGACAGGAGGGGACCTGGTGGAGCAGGTAGGACTGTTTGGTGGGGTCTGAGCAGCCCTTGTGGTGCTGGGGGTTTTGGGGACCAAGAGGGAAAGGAGAGGGCTGGAGCTAGGGGTAAAGTGCCACTGCTGGATATTTTGACAAAGATGAAGTAGAAGGATACATGAAGAGCTCACAGTGCCTTCTCTTCTCTGTCCCCACCTCTGTGTGCCCAAGTGGCCCGTGGCCGCTCAGCCGCCTCCCACCTGACAGGGAGGAGGCATGGGTCTGACAGCATTCAGTGGAGAAAAGGGATGGGGAAGAGACAGAGGCGGCTGCAATCCCCACTCGAAGCTGATAATTAATAAATGAAATGCCCTGGGACTCCACTAAAGCTTCCTCAGATGACTTATCTGTCGTGGGCTCGGCAAAGCATTAAATGGCCATTTTCTGACAGAATGACTTCACTGCGCCAGAGCTTCCTTGACTTTGTGAGGAATATTTCTCCCCTCCTCCCACCCCTTGTTTTTTTTTTTTTTTTAAATCTTCTCTCTTTCTTCCTCCCTCCCTCCCTCTCCTTTTCTCTCTCCCTGGTTGACGGCTCTAGTTCATTTCTGCCTATTTAATTGGGCCCCGGATGAATTTACTCGACAGGGCCATTCATCATGTGGCAGCGGCTGGCGGACGAGCCCAGGGGGAGCAGGGCTGACAGCTCCGGCAGCCTTGGATGCTGCCTGACTCTGGAAGTTCACATATTTGGGCATTAGTGCAGCTATTAGTTTAACAAGCTTCGTTTATCCCTGTCACTACCACTTCAGCTTCCCATGTAATAATTTGAAATGTAGATTACTGCTAGACAAATGGGACAGAGCAAGAGTACACAGGAGGGAAAAAAAAGTGACATGGATTGCTTGTTACGAGCTGGCTTTTTTTCCCCCTTCCCTCTTTTAATCCCTTCCAATGTGAATGCTTTGATTAACTTAATATTCACATTATTTCTACTGTAAGCAGTTTGTCACCTGTGTACTCCCCTTTTTAGAAAATAGTTCGTAGGGATTTATTGACCCAAAGAAGAGGTTTAAAGCAATTATACAGGTGTCCAGGGGCCAAGGTCTGTGCATACACAGCCTTCTCCTTAGGAGCTGCTGGAGGTCAGTCTCTGCCAGCCAGATAGACCTATGGACTCCAAACCCTAACCTTCCCAGGACAGGTCTGTTCCGCATGGTGAAATTCATCTGTGTTGCAGCACAGCAACATGGCACATTTATTCAGCCTTCCAGCTTCTGTTTCCAAGGCTTCTGATTATCACATTGTTTTTGCACTGTAGGAGTCAAAATAGAACGACTGTCTACAATGTTTAGAGAAAAGTGCATTTTGCCACTTCTAACCCAGGCATAAAGGTGATGCTGCAGGGCCTCTACCCTCAAACTGTCACAGGTTTTACTGCACTTTTGTTGAGGTTCAATGCATAGTACCTGATGTAGTGAGGCTAGAAAGAGACACAAGATCACCTGCCCTATCTCCCAGAATGAGAGAGCTTTACACCATCAACCTTTCTCAGCAAGTCCAAGGCCGGCACCAAATTTATCTTTTGAAGTTACACCTAGAGGAGTCAACAGTGAAAAATTCATTTTAAAGCAAAGGATCCAGCATTCAGTTATCTCCCCAACTTAAATTTGTTCAAGATACCCTGTATTTGCCCAACATAATTCTTGATTCCTGTTGTGTCTCTGCTCAGTACAGGAGCTCTTCTCTGCTAGATTGTAGCCTTGTGCTCAAAGCTCAAACTTTTCAGACCAGATAGGTCAAGTTATTTTCAAACTAACTGATAGGTCAAGTTATTTTCAAACTGACTCTTAGGACAACCAAAGGGGCTGCTCTTCCTTCAGTTTCTCAAATCAATTAAGGTTTCCAGGCTGTGAGTTATTCTAGCAGACTTACAAAAAGCTGTGTCCAGTTTGCCTACGTATTTCCTGATCTGAAACACTTTGCTGAGGTACTCAGAACAGAGTTCCCCAAGCACTGCAAAAACTACCCCTAACCCGTCTCCAAGCATCAAATCTACACAGCTTTTAAATGCCTCCAGGGATGGTGACTTGACAACTTCCCTCTTTCCTACAAGTCTGAGAACATTTCATGCACTTACCTGCCTGACCTCGCGTTTCATCATGTGAAAGATGCGTTTGTCAAGTAAAATCAGCATACTCTGCAGATTTGAGTGATCTACCAAACCAGACACTCCACTAACCTGTGGCATCTGCAGACATTACCACTATGGTATTGGGAGTTTCTTCCTGATCCCCTGATCCTTGATAGAGCTAAATGGGGTTCACAAATTCTGCTCTGGGACAATTCATCACTCCAGCCTGCACTGGAGCACAATAAATCATTAGAAACCAGGAAGTTCTTCAGATAATTTTCTATATTTGAATTCATTCGAAGACACTGACAAAGGTAATAAGAAAATAGTCAAACCTTCCTAAATGGAAGTTGCCTAAATTCCCTGGAGTTAGAGGTGGCTGTGCTGTTTGTCTCTGGAATTGCAATTATGGTGGTGAACTACTTGCAAGGAACATGCTGGCAGCTCTGGTTTTGGATGTGATCACTGGCATCACCACAGTTTGCTTGTCTTCCAATCTTTCCCTATTTGCACAATAAGATCTCCAAGGTGCTGCTTGTGATACGTTGTTATGCCTTTCCAAGTCACTGCAAAGTGACACAATTCATTTATCCCTCTCTCCTCTGCAACCCTGAGACTCTCCTGGGGGCCTCAGCAGCTGGTGTCTTCCCTTAATGAAAAGAGCTCACAGGTCCGTGTCAAGCCCAGAGGCAGCTGATTTTCTTTCGTCATCAACAAGCTGAGTGTTGCAACCAGCCAGCCAGCCACTGTCCTGTTCTCCATGTCTGGGACAAAGAGGGAAGTCCTGGCTTCACCCTGCGACAGATATCAGTCTTTTCACCCCTGGATTTGGTTTGCAAAGCCCCTTCAGGATTTCTCCTCTTCTCTGTCCTACTCCACCCCTTTAGATCTTTGGGAATGCAGCAGGAGACGACATCTTCCTGTAATGCAGGGTATACAGCAAGAGATCCAGGGTCAGTGGGAGGGGGATCTATTCCAGGGGGAAAAGCCAGAAGGAGAGAAATGGGGGGGGGGGGGGGGGC
>VZUI01084604.1:149846-165604 GCA_013401135.1 Cettia cetti | reverse complement strand
ATAAAATAAAATAAAATAAAATAAAATAAAATAAAATAAAATAAAATAAAATAAAATAAAATAAAATAAAATACATCACATTAAGAGGACTTTTAAACGTGTAGAATTTAAAACAGATTTCACCTGGATTTCAGATATTTTTGTACTACCTCAGTAGTATCGATGTCTTTGTCCTGTTCTGTTTTTTTCTTAAAACAGAGTTTTCTCCTCCTCTTCCTCCATCTTCAGATGGGCAACACCTGTTCTATTTTTATGCCATTGATGTACTTGTCTGTGCTTTGGATGTTTTGAAGAGTTAAAAGATTAACCAATAAATCCAAAGAAACAATAGTCAAGGCATGGACTGGAAGAATTAGAGAATTCCACAGTTCTAACCTTATCATGTTATCATGGAAAATATTTTATCTTTTCTTACTTTTGCCTAGGAATTCTAGCAACTATTTTATTTAGCCTATTAAATATAATAAAAATGTCTTTTCAATATAGAGTATTTTTTTCAATGAGTCAGCTGTTAGGTCTCATACTGACTAAATACTTTAACCTCTTTACAAAAAAATGAACTTTATTAAGGAAAACTGTTTGCTACATCTCCATGCAGCACAGCATTTATGCAAAACTTACCTGACATCTGATATTTTAGATTTAAAAAAAAAGCCAATTTCCTTTCTATTATATTGTTTTCAAAGGTATTTCCGAACAAAATGTCAGGATATTGTGATGTCCATGAAATGAAATGAAGCTGATGGAATGCTGACCATTTTTGATGAGTTAATGTTCTCTTACCCGTACATAACTCATGTCTAGCCTCAGGACAGTGGGACAGTGTTGTGTCACCAGCACAAACAGGCATTGGTGGTGCCTTGAGACATGAGAAGGGGCTCTCACTAGGGAGTGGATGACGTAGCACCTAGTCAAGGAGAAATTAGCATGGTTTTATCTAAGAGTAAATGAGAAAAAAGAAGTCCTGCCTCAAGTGTTCTGGGCAACAAATGGTGACTGTATGGAGATACACAACATGGCTTACCTCCCATGGAGATTATGGGTATATAACCTTTTTTTTTTATGGGCCAGCTGTAGTATTAGATACCTCAGAAGGATCTTCTGTGTACAGAAATTCTGGTGCTCCCTATCAAGCCCACTGGAGGTGTAGGTATTTTCCTGTCCCCTGCTTTCTGAGATGCAGAAGATGAAATCTTATTATCCTGCACTCAAAGCCTCAGGGAGAGATTCCATTTTGAAAGAACCAACTCCTTCTAGTAACTCAATTTCCAACAAGATCCGTACAGAAGATAAATTGCCAGATAATCAGAGATGCTTCTTTTGTGGAATTCCACAGGAAGAGTGGGCAAATAACCCACTGGAAGATAAAGCGCCTATTACCAGCACAAAGTGTGAGTCCCTCTAAGCAAGGTTTTGCCTGTGTGAATGACCGATACCATCTGGAAGCAGAAGATTGACAGGCTGGAAGGCAGTTAAAGATAATAACAGGGCACCTGAGAATCACTGAGGGAATTTATCACTGTCACAGTGTGTGTTAAGCAGCACATGGCAATGGTTTGCTGCTTTTTTTTCCTCCGTCATACGATTTAAGCCTCCGGACTGGTTTCACATGCAGCTGAAGCAGGGGAGCACAATGGGTATTTTCCTCACAATGCTGTCCTACTGATTTCAAATACATCTCATTAGTGCAGTTTCATTTTACGTAGCTCGACGAATACTGTTCACAAAAATTGCTATAATCACGATTGTCTAAGCCACATAAAATAGAGATTGCCATTTAAAATTTACAGGCTCTTTGTAGTCAAACTTAATTCTGATGCATTCTTGCTCTCTTCCAATACAGGCAGCATATTTTATTTCTAGTTGTTATTTATTTTCTTTAAAGTAACTGCATTTTTCTTATTTCCTATGTGCTAACATTTACATTAAAATTTACATAAAGGAGGCAACAGAATGAAGAAGCATGGTCATCCTCCCTTTATGTGAAAATATACAAAATATGAAGCACTGCAGGTGAAATCCACCCATATGCAAAAAACCCCAAACCTGATTCATGATCTGTGTGTTCATTTAATCCCACCTCAACTCTCAAAATAGAGTGTGGTGGGAGTTGTGATACATGAAGTGGCAGATTGAAGCTATGGCTGTGAACAAATTGTGAACTCCATGCTGCCTGGTGAATCCAGTTTTGTTTCAGGTTGTTTCTTCTATATCCTCACCTCAAGTTTAAGTATTGCCTTTATAACAGATTATAATATATTTTGCTGATTAAATTGTATTCTATTTAGTAAAAGCACTTGATACTTAGTGAAAAATACATCTGAGAATGCAAGATAAAGTACTGAAGAGTCATAAATGATACGGCACTCCCCCTGTGGGCTTCTTCTTTTGTATTTTTAAGTTCATTGATGTGAAGAGTTTCTTGTGTTCTGAAACACAGCTAGAGAAAAAACTCAATAAATATGATTTTAGCCAAAACATGAAAAACAGCTGTCTTAAAGGAAACCAAATTTTCAAGGAAGGATATGCTTCCAAATCTATTTTTTTTAAATTATTATCATTTTTTTCCCCAAAGACAGTGACTATTTACCCTGATCCCTGTAAACCTTACAGCTGGGGCAAAAAGAAGGCCCTTGAGAAAAGATTGTGCTATTCAAATCCTTCCCTGATTCCTCTTCTGAAGGTGTGTGCCTCCAGCCCATTTTGACTAAGAAGTTTTTTTTGGGGGTTTAGTGACTCTTTGGAAAGTTTGGGGCTGCCATGAGCATTCCTGATATCCATGAGGCTTGCATGGTGCTTGAGCCCTGCAAGGGATGCACATCTCCTGCCCTTCACCACCACCTTAAATGTGTTTTCTTCCTTCCCTCTGCCCTCCTGTGTCTCTTCCCACTATTTGTTCATAGACCTTTTATCCTGAAGACCTTTTTGTGTGCCCATCGTAGACAGATATTTAATGTAATTTAGCTGTTGTACTTCAGTATGTTATAGGTGAACAGAGATTTTAAAGCAGAAGTTTTATGATTCTCCCCTATTTGAAGCAGCAGAAGGCATTCCTCACTCTGCAAACCTCTCAGCCTGGATGTGCCTTCCAAATTGCCTTTGCAACCTTAAATCTGTGACACATCTAATTGAAATTAACCTGCTTATTACTATCTATGGTGTGCTGATTTCAGTCTCATGTTCAGAATGAGCTGCCTGAATTGCCTTAATTTAACCTGTTTCTCCTCACATCTCACCTTGAAAAACCCTCAACTGCTAGAAAGTTTCAGTCTGAAGGTTTGTCCAACTAGTTAAAATAAATGCAAGGGGATCTAAAAGCCAGAAGAAGTAGTGCCTATGTGCTGGATTTTCACAGTATGGTAGCAATGGCTGTATTTTGTGATTCATTTCCTTGCCCTAAATAAATTAATTCCAACCATAGTCTCCTGAAGTCCTGTACCAAGCAAGATCCCATACTGCTAAAGTATTTTGGTCAGTTCTGTGTTATATATACAGAGCCTGATAGTTCTTGTTATTTGAAGATTTATGGGATAATTAGATCAGTTTTCTTCTTGACCTTGCCTGCCTTGTGCAGCTGCTTTTCAAGTTTGGAAGCAAAGGCCTTAACTAGAGAAGAGAAAAATACTGGGTATTGCTACTTTACTGTGAGCTCCATATGGTTTTTAATTAAGGGGAATATTTAGGTAATGGCTGCCAATTGTATCAATTTGTGCAGAATTCCTGAGAAATGACAGTAGAACACAAGACATCCCCCACAATGAAATGCAAGAGAGATGAAAATGAAGGGAGAGAGAATGTCTGGAAAACATTTAAAGCACCACCTTGACCACAAAGGACTAGAGCTCAGAAATCCAAACTGCTCTTAGAGGAGAGCACAGGCACTGGGACAGAATTGTATTAGAAACAAGAGCATTCCTAAAATCTTCCTTTAGCTAAAAATCAGGTTATCCTGACCCATGGCTTTGATCATTTTAATTTTAATTTGCTCCAAGGAAGAAAAATGTTTAAACATTTTAAACATCTGTTTTTAATCACCTTTCATCTCTGCATCCAGATCTCTTAGCCGTCCAATATATTTTCTTAGGGAAATTTATTTTTAATTTTTTTTTTTTAATGTTTAATTATTATGAAATGAAGAAAAATTTAACTTTATATCCCCTGGCCTAGTAAGCAGAATCACTACATCTGATCAGAGGGAATTCAGCAGCCTCCTTTTAAAATGTTAGGATGATACTCATTTTCTTCATCACCCCCATCAGTAGGATGCAGAGAAAAGTGGCACAACATTTATAATCAGCAAGTGCCTGCAATCCATCCATAAACTGCTCCCAAAGCACCCGTGACACATCGGGCAGCGCATTCATCTCCGTAGGAGGTCTGGATCTCTCTCATTTTAGAGTCAAGCCAGGTTTCCTGAAGATCTGGGAAGATTTTTGGTTGTTTGTGGCACCATCAGGGTGGGCTGTAGTTGTGCCTGATGGCAGAGCAAAGCTGGCAGCCCGTCTCAGACTCAGTTGTTGGTGTTGCCTGGGGAATGAGAGCTCCCTGGAGAACATGGGGGTGGGATCCCTTGCTGCTGGGTGCCATGGAGGCCAGGAAGGTAGGTGGTTTCCTTGAGATAAGTTGGTGGAGGAAAAGACAACAAATGGCTCTTTGAAACACTTGCTTGGACACAATCCTCATCTCAGGAACTCCTAGGGAGGGAAGCAGAAGGGGGAAATTGGCAAAAACCAGGGGTGCCTTAGGCTGGGAGCTGAGGGAGGAGCAGCAGTGTGCTCTGTCCACATGTCACACAGGGCATGGCCACTGACACCTGTGCCAGCACTGCCAGGTGCCACTTGATGGTGGAGCCAGGTCTCCCTCCCTGCATGGAGGCTTCTGGACATGTGGATCTGCTCAGAAGGTGGAAATGAGTTGCTTGTTTCTTTCTGTCTCCCTATTGATTCTGTGCCTGCTGCATGTAAAGTGGATTTACATTCTTTAGTGTAACATGGTTTAAAACATTGTTCTTACTTACTTGCTTAAATAACAGATTTTACCCACTTCTGTGCTTTGGTTTCTGCAGTGCTTGGCTTGAAAAATGAAAATGAGCAAAAAGTGGCTGTCAAGGTTATCAACGTCTTCCTCAGGCAAAGCAAGATCTTGGTGTTATAAAATGCTTTCTTTGCCCCCAAGCATTATTTGTCCCAAGGAGAAATGTGCTTGATTTACCTGTTACAGTTATCTGCTGTGTTATTTCTCTCAGTCATGGCAATGACTGTCACATGTCTATTCATATGTTTATTTAGAAGTCATCCTTTCTTTTTTATTTGTGGGCACAGTAAATATTTTTTTAAAGGTAGTTTGAGTTTACTAGGAAACATTTAAGGAAGTAGGTGCTACTACTCTTCAATGGAAAAACAAGTACGTGAATAATTACTATGCAGTATGAAGAGACGTGCATAGCCTTGAAGCCCATAAATTAATGAAAAATGTGAGTAAAACCCACTGCAAACATTATTAGAAAAAGTTATCCAGCCACATTTATAAGCTACCAAGTAAAAAATGAAATTATAAAGGTAGGGTGATTACGGTAATTTATCACTTGAGCTATCATTTAAATATGAAACTAGTATAACTCCTAAGATTTACAGGTCAAGGGTTTCCTCCTGCATATTTCGGGAAGGGTTGCCTCCATTTTTTTTTTGGTGAAAGATTTCCATTTCTTGCACTAATCAATAATCACTCAATAATGTGAATGTAGAGGATGCAATCTATTGGTAGCCAGGTGCTTCCATGTTTCAGAGTATTGGATACACTGCAACATGTATTTTAGCAAGCTATTTACTACTTGAGTTCAAGAAATCTACATAATTCACTACATCAAGCTATGGTTTGAAGTGCATGCCAAGGGTATACCCTACAAACATTATCCCCTAGAAATGCAATGTGATAGTTTTTATGTTAGGCTTACGGATTTTGAATGACTTAGTAATGATTTAAAAAATAGGAACAGCTACCTCAAACTCACATAAGAACAACTTCTTGTCATGATAAATTTTCTCTCAACTTATAAATCATTTGTCTCCTGCTATAATTAATTTCAATCCACAATCTGCTTTTGTTTATTAGTCAGAAGTTAAATAAACTTGTATTACCAAAATGTATATCTCCCTAGACAGCATATAAATCTTGGTTTTCTCCTTAGCTACAAAGGGGCAAGTTAAGAGTAATTCCAGTTGTGGCACATTTAAAGCTAAAGTAATTGTGAGAGGAATTAAACCTGTAATGCATTTCTGAGATGCCAAGTGTTGGAGAGCTATGGATGCAGGCATAATAATCACACATTCATGACATATTGTGATTATGGATTAAAACAAGTTATGAGGAGTCAAAACCACCTGACTCTGTGCTTGGCTCTTTCACCTAGTCATTTCTGTGAACTTGGGCATGATGTTTGTCTCTTTCTGTTTATCCAGCTGTAATGTCTGCCACCTGCTGCAGGGAGCTTCTGGGAGGTTTGGATGTAATGCTGGGAGGGGTCTGACAAGTGAGGCCATCATCCTCTGTCCCATGGCATGAGGGCAGCCACATAACCACAGCCCTCTGCCACAAGATGTTGGGGGTGTGCCTGTTCCTTCAGACAGAAACCTCTAAATCCTTCACAGATTTCCAGCATACTGTTCCTGTGTTCCGTGGGGATAGCCATGGAGAAATACCACCAAACACAACCACAGAACAGCACAACACACTGACTTCAACCCAGGGTGACATATAGCATGTGACATGTCCTCAGAGGGCCCAGGGAAATGGTTTGGTTTGGTTAGCTGTCTGTTTGGTTAGCTTTCATTTGATGTAATGAATTCCATTTGTAGCTCGAGCTACCAGTGCTGGCCTCCCCAAGATTCATTAGCTGGAGTGGATCTGCTTTGTTAGGCAAGTGTTTACAAGCCTGCAGCTGCAGTGTGGCTGGCTCTGTTTGCCTTGTTGAAAACAGTGTCATGAAGCCAAGGAAGCCTACGTAAATTATTAAGCTAATACATTCTTGTAGATAAAAAAAAATAAATTGAATTGTTCCTTCCACTGAATTAAAAAATCCTTCATACAGAGAATGCTATGAAGAAATGCCTGCTGCTAAGAAAACATAAAACTTAGACATAAGAATGCAATCTTAATAATTCTGCTTATTGCAGCTCAGATTAGAAAAGAGATTTTGCAGAGGAGACCAAGAGAAAAACTGCTCTTGTTGGCCTTTCTGCTAGTAAAATCATAGAAACATAGAATTGGTAAGGTTGGAAAAGACCTTTAAGTTCATTAAGTCCAGCTATCAACCTTGCACTACCACTATGTTCACCGTTAAACTATGTCCTTAAGTGCCATATCCACAAGTTTTTTGAACACTTCCAGGGATGATGACTCTACGCATCCGTAGGCAGTTCTTGGCCATATTTTAAAACCCTTTCTGTGGAAAAAAAATCTGATCTAAACTTCCCCTGGTGCAACTTGATGCCATTTTCTCTTTCCCTGTAGTTTGTTAACTGGAAAGACTCATCACAGGCAAAGGCTGGAGATATGAGTGTCAATGGCAGATGCAACCACTTTGCTTCTAAATTGACTGGTGGAGTCACCATCCCTGGAATGTTCAAAAAAATGAGTAGAGGTGGCACTTTGTGAGGTGTTTTAGTGGGCATGGTGTTACTCAGTTGAGGGTTGGACTTGAAGCTCTTTTCCAACATTACTAATGATCTCATGATTCTAAAATGAGGCCATGAAATCATGAATCCTGAGATTCAGGAGACTACAAGTGCAGCAAATATCTTCTTTCCAGCAGAGGTCATCACCCCAGAGTTCTGATGAGTCCTTTCAGGGTTGGGCATGATTTTCTGTAAGAAACACATCCTGCTCATGATGGTTTGCAGATACAAGGACAGTTAGCACTCTTCGAAAGCACCAGAAAAAAAGAGAAATTAATACATTTCATTTGATTTTAAAGAAAACTCAGCATTAAAAAAGAAAAAAAAAAAAATTAAGGATTGGGCACTGTAGGAGAAAACAGTGAATTGCCCAGGAATGCAGAATGAAAGGTCAATAGTCAATCTTAGCATGCAGAGAGAGTTTTTTGCTGTGGGAATCTGACCTACCATGATCAGCAACATTTTCTTTCTCAGAAGAAATAATGGAGCAGTGAACAGGATGAGCAGGGAAAGAGAAGGAGAAGACTTAAAATAGCAGTGTCAATGGTAATGCATGGATGAAATATATTTTTTAATAAATAATAATGATGTTTTAAAAGCAAAATAATATCACTTTAAAAGTATAAATATAATAAAGATTCTATAAGTATCAAGCCTAGTAAAATAATGAAAAAAATATTCAGAAATAAGTTGTCTGATAAAGTTAAAATTAAGCTAGGGTTGTTCAAAGTGACTCAACACAAGTAACCAAAATTTAACAGAAGCATGGTGAAAAAATTTGTAGACTAACGGTCTAAATGCCATCTGGATAAAAATTAAAGTTGCCCATTCAAGTATTAGCCTCATATTTTCAGTTAAATTAAAGGTTTTTAAATTGTTATTTCACATTCTATCTCTTGCCCAAAGCCATTTTTTAAAAATTTACATTAAGCAGAATCATGGTAACTAAAAGCCAAGGGGAGTTCATAGGTCACATTTTATATAGAGATGTTGATATGCACAAGTACTTGAAAATCTTGTCTTTTCACCCCAGTTCTGGAATACTTTCCCTCCACACTAATTTTTGTCTCCATTTTTAGCCCATTTAAATAAAAGGAACTTGTCAAAAATTTGAGACCTGAAATTCAGGATCACAACATTAGTCAATATGCAAAATCCACAACATAAGAAGGTTTCAGACCTTTTAGACATATTCCAAACTAATTTGACCCCAACAAATTTATGGCATACTTTTTTTTTCCTTTCCTTCCCAGTTTAAAACCAGATCCTATTGCTTTCTATGTCAGATGTACTACAAAACAAATAAAAAAGGAGTATTAACAAACATGTTCATTCTGAATAATTAAAAGAAACTGAAAATAGTAGATTTCAACCTTGACATCCAGCAGCAGGAGGAATGTTAGTGTGAAATTTGATGGCTCAGTTTATGCATTTTGCCAATAGGTGGTGCTGCTATTTTTACATTTGATTCTGTCTACAGCAACACAGACTGTCTGCTGTGACCATCATGAGAGTGGAACAGTTTGCCTTTTTCAATAGTGTTTCTCAGAGTGAAATGATGTGTGGGTTTATGATTACTTTAGTGGCAGCAAATAAGAACAGATATAACAGACTGAGAAAACATGATCTCTTTCATTGTTAGACATAAAGTTTTGATAGGTAGTTATGTAGAAAAATAAAGAAAAAAATGCCTGTGCATAATCTTGTTTATACACATCCCACCTGTGCTTTAACTCTGGATTTTTCAGTCATATAGATAACTTTGTGTCAGTGAAGGCCTGATTCAACACAGATGAAAGGCAGTGAGAGAAAGATGAGCAAAATAAGTATAATTTGAGATTAATTTGTTTCACTTTAGCTTTGTTATCCAGCTGTGTATGGTGCAAAGCTGCTAATTTTACATTATGAAATTTGACATTTCTCTCTACAATATTTGAAAAGCAGATATGTGGCTGAGCACTTTGTAACACAGGAACAGATGTTCCAGATGTTCAGCTCAGTGGTTTAACAAATAAAACTTTCTTACTGAGGTTCCTATTACTTAGCCTATTTACTGGGTATTTCTTCAAAATGCAAAATGTGATGTGTACTTGTGGTGGCACATGTGATTTGGGGCACTGAAAATCAAAAGGAGGTTTCAGACTGAAGTGTTTGCACTCAAACCTGCTGTTCCTCTGCACTGGTTTTCTGTTAAATTCCCTCCAAATTTTTGGAAGTGTGGTGAAACGTTCCTTAATGAAGCTTGGTGAGATGTGTCTTAGGCATAGACATGTATTCTGTGAAGTTTGCTTTTCAAGCACAGTGTGGCTCTGAGACTGCACTCGTAACATCACAAAAGACAGATTGACAGCTCTTGACACCACAGACCTTTATTTATCTTCAAAATAGGTACAGTGCAAGGACCAGGCAGAATTATTTATTGTCTCTTCTCAGAAATCCATTGTGTATTTATTTGCTCCTTGTTGGCAAATCATTTCTTAACAGCCATCTGGAGAACTGCTGCTGGGATGGGAAGGGAATTTATTTTGAGTGTTCAATGAAAGCATCAGGAAGACTTCAGCTGTGGTGCAGACACCTCTCAGTCTGAGCTGTGCTTTTGGATTGAGATCTCAAACTCTGTTACTCACTGTGGGAGAAATCAAGCAGGTCTCAGATGATAACACTTTCCTACCCAGCCTAGGTTTCAAACAATTGCATGACAGTAAAAAGTAACCTACTAATTCTGTGAATAAAAAGAAAAGGAAAAAAACAAAGGAAAAAAAAAAAAAAGAGAGAGAGAGAGAAAAAAGAAACATTACTTAGTTTTTAGCATACTATTTCTTGCTTGTTTTACTTATGGTAGGTTAGCTATTAAATCAATAGCTCTTCTCTTTAGACTGAGGAAAAATGAAGAAATACCAAAAAGAAAACAAAGGAAGGGTAAAGTAGATACCAACGAACACATACTTTCTCTGTCCCTCTGTAAGTACATGTATGCAAATATACGTAGTAAAAATATACATCAACTAAACAGTTCTAGCAAATATTGCTCACAAGTACCTCCACAAAATGTAATCAATTTTTTAAAATAAGTAGATCCTTATGCTCTTTTTTTTTCATTTTCATATTGATTGAAAAATATGTAACAGCCCAAGTCATGAAATTAATATAGACATTTCTTATGCTCATCTGAATTTAAGATAGGCCAGGTGCTGAGGATGAGGGATAGAAAAGGAAATGAGGACTGTGTCCATTCCCTCCTTCTTAGAACAAGATAAAAGTGAGATTCAATAAAGGCAGGTAATTGGTCAGGTAAAGAAATGATAGAAAAGCATGTCCAGTTGACAATAGAAGCCAGGAGTGTAAAATTAATATTCTGTCTTGGCCTATTTTTCCTCTCTGGTGCTACTTTTAGATTATTTAAAATAACTTTTAACTTTAAATAATAGCTCCACGCAGAATTGTAAAAACCTTGTCCCCCACACTGATATTCCTGATAGAAGCACAATTAAACATTTTTTTTTAAACACTTTATGTCTGTGCGCTTATCATACTTGAATCAAAAGGGTATCAGTGAGAAAGTATTTCTATAAGTCCAAATAATATTTCCTGAAAAACAAATAGCATGCACTGAGATGATTTCAGGTGACTTAAGCATGAAGTATGAACATCTTTACTACAAAATCTTGAACACTGTTCAAAAGTCTTGCAAAATTTCCATCCAACTGATTAATCAAAGAGTGCAAGGCCTATAAGTTTCCTAGAAAGGGTCAACTCATAGATATTAGTTCAGGAGAGGCAATAATCCTAAAATGAATAAATAATTAATATTAGTTCAGGAGAGGCCAATAATCCTAAAAGGTTTTTGCAGCTATAACTGGTCAAATAAAGGTTTGGAAATATATGTATAATGGGGGATGGACAGAAAGACTGACGAAAGTACATGGAAAACAGTGGCTGGAGTTACCAAGTAGAATGAAACAAATAACCCTTTTTTATTGTTTATCGTTGTACACTTAGACAGGGATATTATTCAGGCATATGCTTTTAGAAAAGACTCTTGATCTGGAACATAATGGTATGACTTGCTGCTTTGTATGGGTTGCAAAATTTTATTTTCCACTGTACAAGAAGCTGAGTTCAGAAACTATGTTTGTTTGGTTGGAAGACTGGTAATTTAATGTGCCAACTAGTTATATGTAAAACTAGTATGGGAGTTTGGAGATAACGTTTTGATAATCCTTTTTATGTCATCTGGCTTGAATGAATTTTTGCCTTCAATGAGCACTTGGATTAGACACCATCTCAAAAAGCAAAGAGTCTGATTGTCTCCCAAATTCCTAAGTGCACAGGACTGGTAAATAAACTTCATTTGCCCTGGGAAAATCTGATATACTGGTAAGGAAAAGTCTGGAGCAGTGAATTTGCTGGCATGTGCTTCTACAGAAAGTGTGAGTGCAACCAAGGGACCTTGTCCTCCAGGCCAGGCAGTGCTCCAAAGTGGGAGAAGAGGTTCCTTGATTTCTCTTCCTTGTGATACATCTAGTGATATAACACCAAAATCTGACATTATGAAATGCAGGAAAGACAACTGTGCTGAAGAGGGGGAAGTCCAGGGAGCAGGCTTGTTGTAATTTTGCTTATTCCTATAAGGATGGCTGGTCAAAAAGAACAACTTGTGGTGTGTCTCCTGTCATCTGGAGCACTGAGCAAAAGGCTGAAAGTTATTACTGACTGTCATTTCCCACAAGACCCCTTGAGAGGCACAAAGTAAATGTCACTGACTCCTTTTAAATCAACACAGTTTCTTGACTTCAGTGAAGTCAAACTGATTTAAGCCAGCTGATAATTTGACTGATTCTTAGAAGCAGGAGTTGTGAAATCTAGTGCTAGGTAGACTCAGTCCAGCGCTATCAGAAATCAGCATTGACTTTATTGGGCAACAGCCCTGGTGAGTTATTACTGAGGATTCTGTCTTGCTGTGTGCTGGACAGCAATCAATAATGCTCCATGACATAGTCAGAAATCTTGCTGTTACCATAAAGATTTACCATTTTTTAGTGTCTTACAGAACTCACAGAACTTTGGCTGTGTAGCACCCTTTTACACCTCTTAAATCACCTGCCTGCTTGGAAGCAAGACAAGATCACTCATCTCTATGCTGGGGGTTGCTTCAGAAATATTGTATCCCCACACTTAAAATATGGAATTTATTTGATTATAAAGTTTGTTGTTATATATGCATACATACATAGATATATGCTAAGTAAACATTCCTTTTCTCTGCTTGAGAGAATTTAATAACTACCAGGTGAGAACAATACCATACCTTTTTTTATTATTAACATTCAAATAGTGCAGCACTGATTTATCTTTTTGTTCTTTGCCTTTTCCTAGGTTGACAATACAAAGTCAAATCACTTCTTAAATCTTAAAGCCTTGTGAATCTTAATTTTAATTGTCTTCCATAGTTCTTAGAGGGAATGAGGATTTCATTTCACTGAGGTGTTAGTGTTGACTCTTAAAACAAAGATAGAAACTTGCTAAAGCTTTACTCAGATGTACTTAGCTTTGATTTGTGAAATCAAACCCAGGATATTTTAAAACAAAATATAAATATAAATAAGATAAAGTGCATATTTCATACTGTTTTGGTTTATTTTTAGTTAATGTTTTTATTATTTGTTCATTATATGTTTTAAGACATGAATTCTGGATCTCTACACCTACAAGGGTAATGCTGGGAGAGATTCCTTAAAAACAGGGAGTAAAGTCTTTTGGTACGTTTTGTTTCTAAATTTTTCAAGAGAACACAAAAAAGCATTGACTGTATGAAGTTATTAGTTCCTCTAAAGACTACTGTTCTGAAAAAGCTGGAGAGCCAGAATCATTATTTTATTCATGAGGAATAATCACTGTGTCATAGAGATAAGTTGGATTTTTATAAAAATCTCCGTGACCATAATGAAACTTTTTAAACTGAAGAAAACAAAGAAGTACAAAAGTACAGTTCTAGTAGCTTCTGCAGCTCTATTTGCAGCTCACGTGCTTAGTAACTCAAAGAAAGTTATTAAGGAAGTTAAAATACATGCAGACATAAAGCTATGCATAAGCAATTTCCAAAGACTCTACAGCATTCAATTTTCTCCTTGATGCCTTCCTTTAATTTACCTTTCTGCTCTCTGCAAGAGCCTTCTTTTTCTCTCACATGCCTTGATGATACCCTTCACTAAATACTCAAGGTCTGGATACCCTTTATGACCAGTACCTAGGAAAAAATACTTTCCTCCTGTCTTCACCCTCCTCCAAAGAGTATCTTCAAACACACTTAGTTTACTTCAGCAGTGTAACTCTTGTCCTCCCAAAAGAGCTGGATTTTTTTTTTTTTTTTTAACATATAAACTGTAAACAAAACTCTTCTGGAGAGGAAGTTCTGTACCCAAGCATAAATACAAAATGACTAGTTTGTTTTACACATTTAGCCTGAAAACATAGCTATAGGGAAAAGACAATAGAGAACCACACCATTTATTTCCCTGTCATTACTCTGGTAATGCTAGAGAGAGGTAAATATACCATTAATCTGGTTATTCTCCCTCTATCCCTTACAACACTCATCCAAGCACCCTTATTCTTACGTATGCAGATATCAACAAAGGGCTATTCCAGGGGAAAAAATGCAAATTCAACCAACTTTAAACCCACCTAATTAATTAATGATTCTATAATGAATCTAATCTGTCTCTCCCTGTGGCCTCAGCTCAGTGGAGACACAGTCACACATATTTCCAGAAGATGGTTTATGTGATTTCAGCACTGTTCCACTTGGATGGTTTGCCATCCCAGAGCCTGATGCAAGATCAACAACTCCCTGAAGTTAGAAATGGAAATTGGAGGAAAAATGTAGGGCTGTAGGAAAGTGAATATAGTATGACTTAATGAGATGTTGTTTCACTGCTTCTGATTCCCCTGGAATGTATGTGAAATCCATGATGTTAATTGCACGCCAGCATGTGCACACACATCCCCAGATTGTTGATAATACTGATAGAAAAATAGAATGGTTTGGGTTGAAAGGGAAATCTTCCACTAGACCAGGCTGCTCAGAGCTCCAACCAGCCTGGCCTTGAACACTTCCAAAGATGAAGCATTCACAGCTTCTCTGCGCAACCTGTTCCAATGTCTCACCACCCTCATAGGAAAGAATTTCTTCCTGTTATCTAATCTAAACCTTCCCTCTTTCAGGTTAGAGTTATTCCCCCTTGCCCTGTCTAAGATAGGATCTAAGAAAGCCTGAAGCAGATATGCTTGGTCTTACTGTTGCTGGCTGTTAATGCTCCCTGAGCCCACACCTTATATAAGAAAACTCAGATATTTTAGTTATTCAATGCATTCTTTTGATCCTCCGTTTTTTCTGATATTTTAGATGTTTCTCCTGAATTTCATGTCTAAAAGAGATGCTAAAATTTAAATGATTGGTGGGAGTCTTCAGTCAAGAATCTGAGAGCAGGTGCTGAGGGTTTTAGAAAAATATCAGCTCTTCCTCTCTGTGCACTGCTGGAAGAGTTCAGTAGCTCCCAGGAGAATTTTTGAAGCTTGATTGACACTGCTTTGATTTTTGATCCTTACCAATTTAGTTCTTGCTGTCTTTATTGATACTGCCACACTGTTCCAGTGTTGCTCACATTTGTCAATTCACCTCTCTGAGGCCACAAACTTCCGAGTGGATTTCTGGCCAGTCAACAGAGAGCAGTTACATGTGATCGGATTGACCCCAGTCAGACCCAAACAGCTGAGACCAAAGTGAGATTATCAGAATCCTGTTGCTGAAACTCTGAATCCTCCAGCTCTTCTCTCTAGTATTTGATGTATTTAAAAAGAAATAAATACAATCCCTGGTAAGCGTTTTTTGATGTTGGGAAACGTCTGAGCTATTTACCAACTGCCTTTCTTGGCTGGCTTGGAAATCCTGATCTTCAGTCTGGACAGAGATTAGCTTTGTGTGTGCTGCTGGGGTTTTGGCTTTGCTTCTTTAGGGGGGTTACTTGATTTTTTTTTTTGTTTTGTTTTCTTTTATTTTCTTCTTTTTTTTTTTTTTTTTTTTTG